>JAODGA020055799.1:0-15341 GCA_027574885.2 Drusilla canaliculata
AATGTTTACTGGCATTGTTGTGTACAACTGATTTTGTTTGTAGTACAAAGTTAGTGTAGTCGTAGTTGGCTGTTGAGTGTTGTTTCGAAAAAATCAAAATGGAACAAATGGAACAACGTGACGATTAGTAGAAATTCGTAGAGAATCGTGGAGATTTCACCAATCACAACGCTACTTTGTTTATTCTCACTTGTGAAAACAAGTGCCCTATTTTGCTTTCCTTTGAATGTGTGCCGTCACTAGTTATAAACTAAGTAGGCGTTATTGCATCGTTTTGCCCGCCAATTATTATATTTTCTATAAGGCACCGTTCAAACCAAACTTGCGTTGTGTGTAGCGTGTTGTTTATTTGTATTTGAATGAGAGGATCAAAGCGCAAAGACTTACATACGCAACGAAAATTCAGTTGGAACGCACGAATTCCATTTGGATAAAAATTCGTGAAGACTCGTGGAAATTTCAACCAATTACAACGCAGCAATTCTTATCGTCTCTAGTTTGGAAAACACATTTATTTTGTTTATTGATGAGTTATAGCTCACTTTCGGGCGAGGTATGCGAAAAAAGTAATGAACTAATTACCTCGTCCTACTCGTACAAAAATTGATAGGCTACTACAAGACAATGTGAGTGATCGGTCGACTGTGAGGATGCAAACTCACGATTAGAATCGCAGCGCAATTACACTCGAATCACGGGCATTTTCATCAAGCCATCGGTGGAGTCAAAGGACGGCGGCCGCGGATGCAATAAATAGACACGATGCGGCCGGGGCAACGCAATGATGGAGAGATGATACGCTGAAAACGAAATGAATGAGTAATTGGCGCAATTAAAAGCGGCGTAATCGGCGCTCGTTATTGCCCCGCTGCGCGCACGTTGCAAATGAGCGGCCACTGCGCGCGCGCGCGCGCACAACCAACTTAAAAATGACTTAAAACACGAGCGGCGCAGAGCATTGTCGCCCTCCGTTTGGCTGCCGCGCAACGCGATTAGCGCCGACATTGATAAGCGAGCCGCAAGACACGCCGCGACGGGCTGTTTACGTAAGTAACGTCCTCAGATACGTCACGATGTGTAAGCGCCGCCGATGGACGGCTATCGAGGCACTTGAGTAACCCCCGCGCGCGCGCGCGCGCAGGAGACGACTTACGCGTAAGTGCGTCCTGCGCGAACGACGTATCTCGCGGCGCACGCGGCGGACGAATAATTTCCGAGCGCTTTTAATGAGAGTTGACACGAAAACCGGTAGCACTTTGCCGCACGTAATGTTACTTTATATCGCGCGCCACACGACGACGCCATCCCGTTGATACACAAAAATACAAATATTATGCGCGCAAACTGTCCGCGAACAGGTTTCGTTTACGCGCGGCGTTGTGACTTAGAAATGCGACCAACCACCTGCATCCCACGATCCCACCGCATGAACTCGAAAACTCACATGATTACAACCTCTCAATAAGGCTTAGATATAAATCTAGAAAGCAAGAAATTCACTTTTAAGGTAGTTTAATTATTATACTAACAGTTTCGCTCAGATTCAATGTCTTTGGGTTAACATAACATAATAACTATTAATTTTGAAATATTAACTTTGACCGCTCACGTCCCACAAGAAGTGCACCTTTTGGTAAAGGTCATTGATGTGACCAAATTGCACACTTCTAAAGTATTTCGTTCCTGCAATAAAGGAGAGCGGGGCTAAAAGTTAGCAGGGTAAGTTTTTTCAATTGAAATATCTTCCTTGGAATAAGAGACAAATGTACTAAAAACGTTGTAAAATGTACAACTCCAGCGCACCAACGGCAGCTATTTGAACTAAGTAACTGATGCTATTTATATCAGAAAGTGAAAATTTCATTCTTGGTATTTTTTGCTATTTTTTGCAAACTTGAGCAATTAACATTCCATTTCTTGATAATTTCATAATAGAATATAGTTATTATTAGAATATAATACGCAAAATCCGTTTATTTATTACTTCCTAACCTCAAATTTGATCACATGACAACATTGTTGTTGAAGCTAGATGTTTTTTTTTTGAGGCATGTTGATATCACTCTTTCTTCCACGTTGTCTGCTGAAATTTCTACTTTAATTCAAGTTTAGGTGAAGAATGAGTTTATTGTATCGAATGTAAAAACTGGAATCATTGTAGATAGAGCAAAAACTTATCAATATACTCAAAACTTGTATAAAGGTGTTTTGTCCAAATTGTGATTTTGATGAACCTGCTGATGATTCATAAAATTCATATTCTTTTATATTATTAAAGACATTTTATCAAATTACATTTTTACAAATCTTAGAACAACTTGCTTCAAGTCGGGTTATGTTGTTACTTTTTGGTTTCTAGCATTGTAATAGTGATTATACAAAAAATGTTACAAACAACCAAATTTAAAGAAACTTAAAAAACGAAACTTCTGAAGAGAATGAAAAGAGTATTACAGTCCAACTCTTGCTATTGTTGCATAATTTCATATTAAAATTAACAAAAATCGTTAAAATTAGATCATAGTCCAAATGACAAATATTAGAAACAAATTTTAGATGAAATAAGGTGGTACTAATTTAGCCAAATATGTCTGTTCGATCGTTCCTCTGTCGTCCACTGATATCTTTATAGAAAACAACCGTTTTTTTTACAAATTAAGTCGAATTTAGTCGTGGATTGTTTTACGGCCGAAAACTGGACCGCCAATAAATTGACCATGCTGCGTCCCAAGCCGAGGTAATTAAGGAAGTTTTGAGATTCCAAACAACTCGTCAGCCATGCGCATGCAAATGACAAGAAACCGTAATTTTGCGCCCGTAAACCGACAAAATTCACACCGGCCATCAAATCTCGCATGAGAAAAATATCACCGATCAATGTCAGGCTCCACGCTCGCCGATTACGTATTCTAATGTATTTTTTTCCGATTGTATTTGCCTTCGAAATGCTCCGAAAAAACCGTAAAAATCCATGCGTGTGCGTCGCGTGATTTGAATAAAACACTCAAGTCGCAGATAAAACGAAATTTATGTCTTACTTATGCTTCTATCAGCGCAAAGGCGTAATTTTGCATTTTAATGTCACAGCATCGAGCGTTGAAGTCACCGGTGCCTCCTGCGCCGCATTAAAGTCGCCGAATTCCATAAACCGCTCCCGTTTCGACGAGATGATACCGAAAAAGAGGGCGCACATATGGCAGCACCAGCCCTCCGCTGGGCTTCGCGAAGAAGTGATCTGGGAGCGACAGCGCACCACACACCGCCGCGAAAGAGCACATCGCGAGCGCCAACGGCAGCGCGAGCGCACTCGAGCTCTTCGGCGCTGGCGCTGACTGTGTATGTGTGTGTGTGAGTGTGTGAGTGTGTGCGTGAGGTCGCATTGTAGTAGACGATGACCAGTGGCGGGAGTGGTCTAGTTCGCTCCGCCGGGCTGCTGCATCATTCCGCCGCAGACTTTGTACTCAACAACAACAACACACAACAAACAGTCGGAGTCGCGCACGCCGGCGAACATGTGTTCGCCCGCCGCCGCCAACCACCGCCGCGCACCACCAAAATCAGACACAAAATTTCAAAAACACCAAAAGTGCTTACCTGCAAAATTTAACAATCGTGTTACCTGCAACCCAATCAGCAGTTGATCAAATCATGAAGAAATTCAAAAAAAGCACAAATTAAACTAATTAAACCCTAAAAGTGTAACAAAACAATGTGCTCTAATCCATTCAAAGCAATAACTTGTGTGTAAACTGGATTTTTTCAACATGAAACTTGGTAAGTAATTTTTTCATATTACGTTTATATACCACAAAACTTCCAATATTTTTTTAAGTAAAGTAAATTTTCTTAAATTTTATAAGTTTTCTATTAGTAAAAAAGTTTATATTTGTAATACTTCTTAGGATGTTTAATTGAACAAAACTATGAAGTGTTTGTTGAAGCCTGTCAACTGTTTTCCAGTTGTTCATTGAGCGCGCTCTTTTTAGGCTTCCCAGTTTGTTGTTGTTTCCACTCGTTTTCGACGTGCACCTCTGTCGGATCGTGCGTCCGCACCTACTACTTCCATTCAAGCACTCTGCCCGTATTTCGTTAAGAATTTCCAGCGCTAAACGATGGCAAAGAGCGCGCGCGCGAGACGCGAACTTTTTTTGTGTGCGCAAACATAATTTACTCCAGCGGGGCCGCGCATTATAAAAGCGTATTTTTTTCCGCGGCGCTTTCTTCAGCTTGATTAGCACTCCTATTTTTATCTGCCATCTTCAAGATTCAAGTAGCTTTCAGTCGGCGTGAAATGTTTGGATTGTCTGTCGATGTCGATGCATACAGACAACCTCCAAACATGAAATAAAAATATTTTGATACGCTTTTGTGTCGCTACGCTCGCTACTCACTATCGTACAGTTGAAGACTGAAGTGTGACCAGTTCGTTAGAGGGTGCTGATTGCAATGCGCGTCACGCGAGCACAATTTACCACAATTTAACGCGACTGCAAATAAGCAACAAAGAGATTGGTTTTGTGACAATCGCTGTCGCTGGATTTTGGGCGGTATTCTAGTGGCGATTTTCTTTTTGGAGTGGCTTCGAAGTGGCGTAATTGCAACGCACAATTTTTGTGCGCCGTCGCGCCGAAAACACTTCACGGCGATGATGGTGAGCCGGCAAGCGACGAACCCTGACAATTTAATTAGGCCGCCGCGGCGCATTGCTTCACGTCGCCGCGCAGATACGTCCGGCCGAGTTGTACATACATATTTGCGTATATATGTGTGTTGTGTGTGTGTGAGCAAAAGAAGCGCACGCAGGCGCAACCCATCTTATTATTATTAATAACTTTAATAAGTTGTATAAGCGGTGTGTAACTCCGCTCGCTTAAATTGCGCGCAAGTGGCTACATTCAGCGCTGCGGTAGCATTACGAGCAACTTTCGTGGTCGCTAATCGAATCCAAATACTTGTGTTCATCCGGCGGAATATCGACAGAATGTTTTTTTTATTGCTTATTGCTTTAAATTATAGAATTGCAACGAGCGTGAGCTGACTACGTTGTTAAGCCTCCTTTGATGTAGTTTTATATCTAATATAAACTGATTCTTCAGACTTCAATATTTTAAAAGTTTTTCCAATCAGCTGATCTAACCAAATTTTCGTTGCATATTTTGCCCAAAAGTGAGGTATAAGTCATCAATTCGCAATGTAATAACGCCAATATTGGTTAACGAATGACAATAAACATCTAAGACAAAATAGAATAAAAGTTGTTTCAAAACTAGTGAGGATAAGAATTGCAGCGTTGTGATTGATTAAAATCAGCACGATTTAAGACGTTTCTCTATGAATTGGTATTTATTTGTATCCAAATGGAGTGCGTGCGTTCAAACCAAATTTATATTGCATACGTAAGTCGCTAGTAGAGGCTTTAAAGCTCTGATTCAAAAGCAAATAAACAACACGCTACACCCAACGCAAGTTTGGTTTGAACGCTGTCTTATAGAAAAAAACAAATTGGCGGACATGCAACTATAATTTTAAAATGTTAAACGACGGCTAACAGTTATAATAAAATGTCAACAACGGCCTTTAAAATCGAAAATTTTTGTTCAATTTATGTGCGCTGTCCTTACTTTGCATAATTTATATACTCTAGCTTGTGCTAAGTAATCTTTCGGACGAGTTAAGCGAAAAAACGTAGTACATAACTCTGCCAGTAAACATTTGCACTTTGCTTCGTGATTTGTAGTACTCTCTTTTCTTGTAGTCCAAGCATACGTCGCTAATGCAAATACTTTCCTGGCTAGTTGCGTAAAGTACTATTTTTTCATTTAGGAAAAAAGTTAAAACAGTAAATATCTTTTTGCAACATGTAAACAATGAAAAATAAAACATTTTTAGGTGGAATTAGTTTTTATTTCAAAAGCAGCTTTTTAATAATTGAACATGATAGACTAGCTGCCTATACTAAACATCACAAAAAACAGCTTTGTGGTTTCACTTGAGCCTGTTTTCAGGTTGTCTAAGCCAATTCGTAAAAGTTTTCTTAAAATGTTTTGTTGATTTTACTTGATATAAACGTTCTTCCCTTGTATGTACCTATATAGATATAATAAATATCTGGTAACCCTAGAAATAGCTGCGTAGTTATTCGCAGGTGCGTGCAAAAGTTTCGCGCATATCTTAATTAAATGCAGGAAAGATAAAACGCATAAACGCATCCTCTCCGTAGGAATTTAATAACGTACATAATGCAAAGCGCATGGCTCAATAAAAACGCAGAGCTGCTCTCTGTGTTCGGCGTGCGATCGAAGCGAAATATGCGAGTGCGGATTTTGCAGTGCATGGTGGCGTTGGCTTTTCATTCATCTTCCGCAGGAATCCGAAATCTGCGCGCGGCGAGCTCGCAAATACGGCGCAACTATCGAAACGGAAGACCGGCGGGAATTCGCGCGGCTCCTCTCGCAATATGCAAAGAGGAAGCCACGGCAATTTGTAATTATCAGTTATGTCTTTTATAACAAATATCCCCAGCGATCGGAATGCACGCATGCAAAGCACTTCGACTATTTGCTGCTTGCAGAGCGAGGAAACTTCGTTTCCACCGTCGCAAAAGGTCAGCATTTTCTGCTGACTTGTTGATTTGTTTGCGGACTGTGGCGAAACGCACGGGGGCCTAATTAAATCCGTTTTTGTTTCAGGTAAGTACCGCAGTGTTTGCACAGCACACACACACACATACAGACAAATACAGCTGAATGGAGTTGACGAGCGCCGCAGAACGAAACAAAAAAAGAAACGAACACAATACAATAAGTGAGCCCCCTCCCATTACTAAGTATCCTGCAATTTAGCGACGATTACGCGTAATACGTATTTATTTCGCTGTTTTGCCCGTTTACGGCCGCGGCGCGATGATATTTCCTCCTCGCGAATGCGTTCGCGCGGTTTTTGCTCGGAAACCGTTCGTTTCGTGCGTCGTCGGGGCCGCCGCACGCGCCCGTCGGTAATACGCGCGCCTGGTCTCGTGCCGATCCTCGATTTCTTCGGCTACCAGCCGACTGAGACAGATCACCTTCAAGTGCTCTCCTCTGGGCGCCAAATTACTGGATAATTGTCGGTGCGCCGCTTGCAGGAATACCAGATGTTACCGAACGCATTCGAAGTGGATGAACTTTGCTTGCTGCAAAGAGGAACAAAGTCGTATTTTTCAATTCTCGTTCTCTTCGATTTAAGCAAATTATGCCTTGTAAAAATACTCCCAAGATTTAACAAATCATAATCATACTATCTCGTAAACAAACAGGTTCTAACAATATCTAATTTTCTACTAGAAAAATTCTATTTAAATTCCACAAAATTTTAATGCGACCTTAATTGTTCCTTTCAAGTTTAGTGAACAAAAAACGTATTCCAAGAAAATTTTATTAGTCTCGTGCAATTTTGTAATATGAACGATTTATTCGGGAACAGTTCCTTCTTAAGTACTATAGGTTTCCGAAAGAGCTCAAATATTTAATCTTGGTTCATAAATTACAACAGTGTGATCTACGCAATTGGGACACACTAAGATGTACAAAATTATTTATACAAAGTGAAGAACAATCATCTGAAGCACTAGTAGTGTCTAACAATATCTGATTTCCTACTAGAAAGATTCGGTTTCAATTCCAATGGAACTTAATGTGAATACGAGAAGATTCCAAATCAATGTTTTTTTATTAAATGAGCAATGATATAAGGAATGATTGACAATGAACATCAGTTTGTTCTTCTTACGTTCCCTTCTAATTTTCTTGTATGACCTTTCTCTACCTCCTCCTCCATCGTTTCTTCTACCATTATCGCTATCAAGAATGGATCTAAAGAAGGTAATGAGAGCCATATCCGTCGTTCTTACATTCCATTGATCTGGATTTGTTATTTTTAGTTTCTTTCTGAAGCCACCCTGATTTTCCTGTATGACCTTTCTCTATCTCCTCTTCTAACTTTTCCTTTACCATTATTGCTATTAAGAAAGGATCTAAGGAAGGTAATAGGAGCCATGTCATTCTTACATTTCATTGATATGGATCTGTTATTTCTCCTTTTCGTTTTGAAGCCACCCTGACATTCCTGTATGACCTTTCTCTATCTCCTCTTCTAACTTTTCCTCTACCATTGTTGCTATCAAAAACGGATCTAAGGAAGGTAATGGGAGCCATTTTCGTCCTTCTTACATTCTATTGATATCGATCTGTTATTTCTCCTTTCTTTCTGAAGCCACTCTGATTTTTCTGTATGACCTTTCTCTACCTCCTCCTCTAACTTATCCTCTACTATGGTTGCCATCAAGGGCGGATTCACGGGGGGTTCATGGAAGTCATGTCATTCCATCTTACGTTCTCTTCATATCGATCTGTTATTCCTCTTTTCTTTCTGAAGCCACCCTGACTTTCCTGTATGATGTTTTTCTACCTTCTCTTCCAACTTTTCTTCTATCATTGTTGCCATCAAGGGGGGGTATATAGCTCCCAATTTCGGGACACCTCAGCAACTTTCTATTCTAGTAGTTTAATAGATTGAAGACGTATTCCAACAAAGTTAGTGTCTTCTAATAAAGTAATATGAACGGTCTTTTCATAAACTGTTCTTTTTGAAGTACTATAGGCTTCTAAAAGAGTTTCTTGGTTGGCATTGTGTATTTTCGGATATGTTGTTTCACTGTGGTCTCTGCAGCCGAAAGGCACACACACAAAGAAAACGTGATTAATTGCAAGCGTTTGGGATGCAGCCGCAAAACGCACAAATTCAGGCAGGCCTGCTGTGTCGCTGGTGCGCATGCCCTCGATGCCCTCGCGCCGTCTGCTTCAGGCCCGCGAGCTCACCACGTTTCGCCAATAACCATCTAAAATATCCACAATTCACTCACCGACTAAACCGCGCGCGAGGTGCAGATAGTGCTCGTTGATACACGCGCCGCGCGCGCGCGCGCGAGCCGGCCCACTCGTGGGTACGTACATATACGCCATCCGCAGGCGCATGCGACGTGCAGATTTGCAGGCCTTCCTGCGCATTGCGCTGATTTTCTGCGGAGCGCACGTGCGTGTATGCGCAGCACATCGTGTGGCTGTTCGCACGAGACGTGCGCGCTGCAGGCAGCAGCGGCGGCGGCGGGCGGGCGTCGCTGGCGTCGGCGTGGCCGTCGTCGTCGTCGTCGTCGTGGACGGTGGCTCGAGGTGCTTAGCAGAATCGCACGCTGCCGCTGCTGCGCGCACGCCACGCGTTCGCCGTTTGTCTGACCTTTTCACACCGTTTACGTGCATAAATGGTGCGCGGGTTTGACAGCGACGCACAAATAGATCGCGTACGTGTCGACGCGAATTTATCTCGGGGGCCCCCAAGTGCCCATATGCCGTCAAATTGATGATATTTACGTGCGATACATACGGGCTTAGAATGCGCTATCAAATATACAGTTACATGTCTTCTATACTGTCGCTCAGATTATTTTAAGACCATTGCTAAACATATATAATTTGTGAGACTAGTTTTAATAAACTGCGTTTCATTAGACTGAGAAGTACCTTTGTTGAATTTTAATTTAGTTTCTCTTATAAACTTTTTTTAACAGGCAAAATTTGATCAGAATTAACAATTAAGTAAACAGGAAAAACAGTTTTAAGATGGTAATCTTAAGATTGGTTCCCAAAGAACTCATCAGCGCCTTGGAGGAATCATCACTATAAGTTAGTAACAAAATGAAGCATTCAGTCTATGAGTATCTTTAGTCATTCCTACCATTAAAGAAGTCTACAGACTGTTGCTCGATAATTTTCATATATCATAATGGAAGTAAAATTCCTTAGGTTTATTAATTACAATATTACAATACAGGGTGCTACTAAGTCATCTTGACTATAAACTAAGCTTATGTTTTACTTGAATACAATGAATCAAACTTACAACATCTACTTTAGCTTCAAGACTAAGATCAAAACCTACAGTCCAACAAAAAGAAGATCTAACTATTCCAAAATGTCAACAATTTGTTCATGAATTATTCTATCTCAATGTTCTATGTTCTATGTTCTATACCTAGATCTCTAGAACTAATCGAGACAAACAAGACAGCACTTTGAGAACTAAGGACTATTCCTAATGAACGTTTCAAACGTTTTAGTTTATGTTCAGAACGAAATGAATCTTTATATTGCTTCCTAAGTCTATTACAATAAACCATAATAAATAAACAAACACAAACTTAACTCTTGCGAATCACTTCACAATCTTCACACAGATCATCTTTTAAGAACTGCGCTCATGAATTTCTTCATTTCTTAAACAACATTGTTGTGGAGGCTAGTTGTTCCTATTTTTGGAGCATGTTGTTACAACTCTTTCTTCTAAGTTGTCTGCTGAAATTGTTACTTTAATTTACGTTCAGGTGAAAAATGTCTTTATTGTATAGAATGTAAAAACTAGAATCACACTAGATAGAGCAAAACATATCAATATACTCAAAACTTGTATAAATATATACTTTTGTCCAAATTGTAATTTTGATGAACTTGTTGATGATTGATAAGATGAATATTCTTTAATATGATTGAAGACTGGTAATAAATATAGGAAAAAGTTTCCATAATTGAACCGCACACATTTTCTCAAATTTTATTTCTTACAGATCTTATACCAACTTGCCCCAAGTCAAAGTAACGAAAACATTATTAATTCTTATATATTATAAGTGAAAGTATTAGAAAATTATCTTAAACATGATTAAATTCTAATGCTGTATTGAATATTCACATATTTTGTCTATTTTAAGACTATTTTAAAACATATCAAATGTATTGCTTTGTATTGAATAACACAACTCTAAAATGTTGCACTTTATTAACAAGAGAATATAACATCGCATAATAAATATTAGTTGATTGCATGCGATTTACGCCGATATGCGAACGCCTTTGTGCGGCTAAACGCACACTCGTTGAACGGCAAGCATAACCAAAGGGCTATTGCGCACCGACCGGCTGCGCGCGTACCGAGCACGCTGACATTTAGCTTAATTTAATTGTGTGCTAAACAAATCGATTTCTTTGCTCGCTACTTTTTGTGCGCGCACGCTCGCGCCGCACAATTCACGCGCGCATAATCTAATCAATTTATTTGACGCAGCGGCAGCGGCTATTGTGTGCCTGCAAAATGGGTTTCATTAGGCGTGCGCGTGCGCACCACGCCGAATAATGCATATTCACACAATGCAAACAAATAATGCCGCGCCACATTAATTAGCGCAATGGGCTCGTTGGAATGGCGCCGAAGGAAGTCCTGGCAGTCGGTGCAGGCACTTGCTAACTAGCGTTACAAACGTAATCGCATTAATATTATGAACGGCATGATTAAGTAGTTCTTCCGGACCATAAATTTTTCTTTATTGCTTGTATTATTTTATGGCTGTTTTTAGTATATGATGAAATTATGTGCCTTTCCCCAGTATTTTACAAATTAGAGAATATAAATTTCAAATAAATATTATAATTAACTAGCTGTTTCGTCAAACTTTGTATCGCCGCGGAGAAAATAAATGGTTTAATACAAATTATTAAATGTTGCACAATAAACATTTCACTAACACAATTTCAATAAAAAAATTGTTAATATTGGTCAATCAGTTCTTGAGTTATCATAGGCTTATTCTTATTACTATATTTTTACAAACTGATACATTTCTAAAAAAGTTGTGTCTGTTACACTCTTATAACTCAAGAATGGCTAGATCCATCTTTCTTATTTTTATTTCATTGGATTTATCATAATTTAAGCAAGGACATAGGATATTCAAACATTTACATATATAAATAGAATAAAAGTTATTACCACTTTTTGATGTATTGCGTCAATCAAAGATAGTGATCAACAATGCAAATACAAACTATCGACCGATTAATACTAATCGATCGCATTTAAAACCACTATAAACGCTTTTGTGTTTAGGCCTTAATTTATCGTAATAGGCCACATAAAGTTTAATGCACAATTAATGCGTATTTATTTATAGCGCAATTAATTGCGCTGCGCCGCGGCTGCGATCCAGACACCTGCGGACGCACGCACCGTATTTGCGCGCATTAATTGAGGGCAGAAATTGCGAATGTCATTCGGCGATAAATCATTTCTCGATCGGCGCATATTTCTCGCGCGCTAATCCGTGCGCTGCTTGTTTTTGCAAAACGGCAAAACGCAAGAGCGGACGAAGAAAAAAAAAAACCGCCACCGCAATAGGCTATCGGTGGCGCGACTTTTACCCGCTTCCGTCTGTGTGTGTCGCGGCGACACAACACGCGCAATTCATTATCTCCGCGCATAATTTATTGCCGCGGCCGGCTAATTAACGATAAATGCATATCGGCGCTGTGGTATCGCACGCTATCGGTCCGTAATGAGCGTCGGCGATATGCGGCTCGAGCGCTGTCAACTCGGTTTACCTGCGAATTAATAAGACGTTTTTGTGGCGTTTGCCTGGGATTAACATACGCGATGGCAACATGCAGACGTCTAGCTGGAATTGGCATTACTAATCGGCGATGCTTTTTTTGTTTGCAGAAAGTTGATTTATTTACATTTATTTGCGTACCGTTAGGCTGGTTATAAATAATTTCATATTAATTATTATAATACATAGGTTTTTTAATTAACTTCAAATTTTGTTAGCAAAAGTTGGCTTAAACACTAGTATTGGAATATTACAATTGAACTATAGGTGAAACTCTGATAATAAGACAGTTTTTTTAATTGTTTTTTTAACATTTTATTAAAATCACTATTGCCATACCTGAAACCAAAAAATAACAACATACCCCGACTTGGGACAAGTTGTTATAAAATCTGTAAAAAACATAATTTGACAAAATGCACTTGGCTCATTTATGGAAACTTTTCTCTATATTAATTAGCAGTTTTCAATCATATGAAAGAATATGAATCTTATCAATCATCAGCAGGTTCATCGAAATCACAATTCGGACAAAAGTATACCTTTATACAAGTTTTGAGTATATTGACATGTTTTGCTCTATCTAGAATTATTTCAGTTTTTACATTCTATACAATAAACTCATTCTTCACTTGAACGTGAATTAAAGTAACAATTTCAGCAGACAACGTGGAAGAAAGAGTGGTAACAACATGCCCCAAAAATGGAACATCTAGTCTCAACAACAATGTTGTCATGTGATCAAATTGAAAGCGTATTATATCCGAATATTAAATATATCCTAATTTAAAATCACCAAAAAACGGAATGTTATTTACTCAAGTTTGCGAGAAATACCAAAAATTACCAAGAATGAAATCTTTATTTAAACAACTGAGGGGTAAGTGCACCCCTTTCTAATATACATGGAGTCAGTTGCTTAATTCTAATAGCTGCCGTTGGTGCGCTGGAGTTGTACATTTCATAACGTTTTCAGTACATATTTTTATCTCTTGTTCTAAGGAAGATATTTCAATCGGAACAATTTACTCTGGTAACTTTTAGCTTTGTTCTCCCCTACAGTTTTTAAATTTGACCAAAAGTGAATAAGAATTAAAATAGTTCAAAATGTGGAAAATATTAGTTGTATCTATTTAACCTGTCATAACCGATTCTGTTGTTTTTAAAATTTTACCAAGTTTGAGGCGATTGCTAGTAAATCAAGATAAAAATAAGTATGATAGCATACATTTTAAAATCATAGTAATTTCATAGTGGATGAAATCCACCTTTCATCCAAATGCTTGCAGCAAAGCCAAACCACGTCAATTATTTTGATATGTTGTTAAACTGCAATTATGAATGCGCAAATGCGCAAATACCCAATGTACAAATGTACTACATACGACTGCAGCGTGAATTTACAACCCACGACCGAATCGCCGATAACAGCGGTGGGTAAACCTTTCGATATGCTCAATCCGTTTTTATTTACATTAGAGCAAGATATTGATTAATGCAAATAAATCACTCGAGAGTGAAAGTTTAATTAAGCACAAAATAAATAATAATTAGATAGTAATGCCGTATCGGCGTTATATTATGAATATTCATGTATCAATATGCGTGGAACGCTCGTTTTGATAGTTGCTTATATTAGTTGTAATCAACTTTTCCTATATGTTACCGCTTGCCGTATGCGACAGTTTCCCGCCAAATCTGAACTTTTAGAGGGAAACCATCTAATGTTACGTTTCGTATGCGGAGGACTGAGGATTAATAGCATCCTGTAGGTTAATATTATGGCCCGGATTTATTTGCATTTTTGTTCGGATTGAAAGTACGCAATTAAGCGAGTTATGGAAGTCCGCGTCCTTAAGTAGATTAATTAGGCCCGCATCGTTACGATGCAACCACCGTATGCGTGCGCATGTGCATGTGTGAGTATGTGTGTCGGTGTGTGTGCATGTGTGACTTTATAGGCAGCCACCTTCTCGCGGAGCAACGAAACGGCCATCCGTATCGTAGGTAATTATGCAAATTGGCATCGGAAATTCTTTTGCGCACACTTGCTCCAGCGACCAGCGACCATCGAAAAGCGACACGTGTTACTAACGCCGAATTGACGGCGCATGAGCGTGGGGGCAGCAGCGCGGCGGCGGCGATGTGCGTTTATTGCGCCGCTTAATGTGCGCGCGCGCGCCTCTAACGACATTGCGCCGCCCCCCTGCGCGTTCAAACACGCCGTAAAATTTTACACTAACTACGGCCGATGTGCGCAAACGTCGAATGAATGTGTCTTAGCGCAATCGCGTTTTGCGTGCACGCGCACGAGCGCAAGACGTACGCGATGGAGGAATTTAATTAGACATTAAAGGCGCTTGTTGTTCGCGCGAGATTCATCGATGCAGAGCGCACCACGCGTGCGCAAACACAGCAACACACGATATAATCAAAATGGCGCGAAAATTTGACGTATAAATATTAGCGCGCTAAGCACTCTTTAGTAAAATTCGACTTGAACGTAGCCTTACGAAAATAAATTTTGCATTTTTCTACTAAACAAGATGAGCGCGTTTCCCCTGAACATAAGTCATCGATCTCAGCGGGACATCAACTAATTTTATAGTTTCATCAGTTTAGGCTTGTTCAGTCTTGGGTTAGTTGTTCGTGTTTATATTTATGTCGCTCCGCTTTGCTTTCGCATTCATCTTCCTCACGCAATCCGTCCCGGCATGCGAGCAAGAAGCTCTTCCGCGGTGTATCGGGAAAAGAACGTTTGGGATTTTCTCGGTGCTAATTCCGGGATTTGTGCGCGCGAATGCAAATGCGATGCGTCTGCGACACGCGAGAGAGAGGCCTGCGATGACATGCTCGTCGGCATTCGTACACA
>JAODGA020055815.1:0-12097 GCA_027574885.2 Drusilla canaliculata
GCCGCCGCCGCGGCCGCCGACGATGGTAACGTGAGGGTCGCGCGTGTGCTCGCCGTGCGCTGGCTCACTTCGCGGATGTGAGGCACGGCATAACCGCCGCCGCCACGCATACGGACACACAGACACACACACGTACGCGCGCACGACATCGCGTGTGCCGCCGCGGATGCGACAGGAAGTTGCGCGACGATCACGCCGGCCGATGATGCAGACGCACGAGGTGGTGGTTTCTTCGTGAGGGGGGCGTCGCACGCCGCCACCGCTGCTGGTAGACGCCGCACACACACACACACACATACACACACAAACACGCGCGCGCGCGCCGTTAAACAAACGCGTCGCCGGCGCGGCTGCGAAGCGAAACTTTTCAAGCGACAACAACGCTAAAGTGCAATAAATTCCAATTGGATTTCCATGGCGCGCCGCTCGTCAGCTTACCGTAACCGGGAACTGTAACTAAGCAACGTTTTCTTGAGTGCCAAATTTTGATCGTTTTTATTATACTACTGTGGTTTGCAAGTGTGTGCGCTCGTTCACATTTTTCTTTGCGTTTTGCTGTTTGCACGACGATGACATCGACACCGAGGAAATAACAAGCAATAACTTGAGTAAAGTGATATAAACTGTGGACTCTGTGTAGCGATACAGGCACACTCTGCACGTTTACCCAAGGTACGACCTGAATGCCTCACGTATTTCCAAGCACAATTGTGCGTAAACACAACCATTTACGCACAATTGTGCGCTGATTGTGTAATTGCGAGTATTGACATTGGCGCGTCGGCGCGGCCGGATTTGAATGCGCTTTTCATTAGCATGCGCGTGAAAGCACGCGTAAATCCTAATTGCAAACATTGCACAGAGGTGCGAAGCGTAGGCTGCTGCCGCTGCCGCCGTCACCGCCGCCGCCTGCATACTGTGTGCGTAAACAGCGCGCAATCGGAACGCGCGCGCTTTCGGCGGCATATCACCGATTGCCCTCCATATCTTATTGATTTGCCATTTTCGGCGTGGATGAACGCATGCGGCGAGAGGCGCGCAAGAAGCGGCGCGAACCTCTCGTCCGCCGCCGCCGCCGCCGCCACGCGACAAGCTGGGTTCTTTCTCACCACCGTCCGAGGTTGCCGCAATTTATGCGCTCGTAAACAGCGCGCTGAGCTCCATTAAGGCCACCACGCGTGCGACTATCATCGAAATCGAAAAGTTATCACTGCCCTCCTGCTATTCCTGCCACATTTTCTTCTACCATGTGTTGCTGTTGCAAAGACTCGCCGCAGAGACAAGAAGAGTGTCCATCTGAAGACCGAAGACCAATTGTAACGCTTTAATGCATGCTCAAACGTTCAAAACTATATATATAAATATATATATAAAATGTCATATATTAACTTTGCATATAAAATAACATCAAAAATGTCTCTTGTGAACTTGCGCACTTGAAATAACGCTTCACAGCGTTATCTGCATGAAGTGACTGCGGAATGTAGAAGCGCTGCTGACAAAACAGTGTCTACCCTCTTGATCCATGCCCCAAGTCAACAAGAATCTCCCTTTTAAATGACATAGAAAAGCGCGCCAAATCACAGAGAAAAAACGCCAGCGAAAAAAGACACAATAAAAACGCTAAAAATGCACCATTTCTGCGTAAATTAGCACGCTAATTAAATTTCGCACTGCGTCGAAATATACCTATATAATGTTTGTTCAAACGCGCAAGGATCACATTGTCCTGAGTCTCATTGCGCTTGCAATTGCGCTCCACTCCAGTTGCTTTGCGGGTTTTTTAATTAATTCAGTCGTTTGCAGAGCTGCTTTTTCATCAAAGCTTTATTTGGGTGTATTGCAGAACTACTAGAGAGTTGCCATGCCGTCAGCTCTGCAAACATTAGTTAATCATTATAATTTTGCACAAATATGCAGCCTGCAGCATATAGTTCATAATAATAGACTTTTTGTGGCGTTGTTGCGTTATGCAGTGTATAATTAAATCTGGGAATTATCCGATTACTCTGTGTAATACCCTTGAGGGAGTAATTTAATCGGCCGGCGGTGAAGTTAAATAGGTGCAAATTTCCTGAAAACATTACGCCTAATGTCCGTGCATGTGAGACTAACTTCATTAGAACTCATTATAATATGTCATTATCGTGTTCGATCGCGTGGCGCCCAGCGGCAAAATGACGAGAGACGAAATGACGCCGGAATATAGAGATATATGACGAGATGATTAATTGCATATCGGTGCAAATTCTCTTCGTTGATCATTTCGTTGAAAATAATTGGTGCAGGCGATGAACGGTGTATCGCTTTGCTGGGAATAACGATACTTAGATAATCAGGTTGTTCATAATGCATCTTTGAATCTATTTCATACAACCCAGGATGACATCTAATGATTTGTGTCAGATGAAAAGGGGAAATAGAATAACTATTTTATTAGTAGTTGCCCGTTTTCTAGGTGCCTTGGTAAGAAATACGACATAAAAGGTACTTCCAATTTGTGCTCCTACTATGACTGTATTTGAAATAAAGAAGTCTTTATAATTCAATGAATAAGAAAACGATGTTGGGGAAAGCGGGACTAAAAGTTCCGTTCTTTAATTATCTAGTTAGCAAAAGTTGGATTAAACATTAGTATTGCAATATTTGAATTGACCTATAGGTGTAACTGTGATATTAGGACCGTGTTTTGAGTTGTTTTTTGCAACTTTTGTTTATAATCACTATTAAAATACCTGAAACCAAAAAGTAACAACATACCCCAAATAGGAGCAAGTTGTTATTAGATCCGTAAGAAATATAATTTGAGAAAATGCACTCGGCTTGTTTATGGAAATGTTTCCTTATATTAATAACCAGTCTACAATCATATGAAAGAATATGAATCTTATCAATCATCAGCAGGTTAATCAAAATCACAATTCTGACTAAAGTAAAAGCTCTATCTAGAATGATTCCAATTTTTACATTCTATTTAATAAACCCATTTTTCACGTAAACATGAATTAAAGTAACAATTTCAGCAGACAACGTGGAAAAAAGAGTGGTAACAACATGCTTCAAAAGGAACATCCAGCCTCGACAACAATGTTGTCATGCTATTAAATTGTAGGTTGGGATGTAATAAATAAACGGATTTTGCGTATAATATCCAGATATTAAATATATCCTAATATTAAATACCAAAAATATGCCAAAAATGAAATCTTTATTTACGTGACGTCACTTTCTAATAAAAATAGCGTCAGTTGCCTAATTCAAATAGCTACCGTTGGTGCGCAAGAGCTGTATATTTCAAAAAGTTTTTTAATACATATTTTTACCTCTTATTCTAAGGAAGATATTTCATTGGGCACAACTTACTCTGGTAACTTTTAGCCACTTTTCCTTACCAATAGTATTGCACTGCCAAGCTCATACCGATTAGAGACCCCATTTGAAGAGAAGATTTAAATAAATCTCTATCGAGATATACAGCTACTACTAGTAGTAGAAACTATCATCATTTTGTGATGCTGGAAGTATTAAGATCATGAATGTTATAATCTTCAGACCATAAACTGAAGACTATTGGTATCTGTCAGGTATTTGTCAATCGTGGAACACTTTGGAAAGTACTCAGATATATCAGGTACCACTGACTTGATCTAAGGAGATCTCTTCAGCCAATACTATATAAGTTGTATTACTTTCTATGATATAAACGGCATCGCACACATTATAATCACTACAGTAAGGTAGTCCCTAAGTGGAACTCATATCTTAGATCCTATTTCTGTACCCAATTGCTGGTTACCCATGAGATCAAAGAAGAAACAGTTTCTATACAACAGAGATGTTGTCTCACTGCTAAAGTCATGGTGCCAGTCGCTCTGCAGATGTAATAAATATGCAAACTGTCAAATTAGCGTTAATTGAACGTAAGTTTAACTAATATGCAGGTTGCATGTCGCCGACGAGAGTGAGTAATAGCTGTTAATGAGTCTCGCCGAGGCAACCATCGCGCCAGCTTCCGAAAATTTCCGCGCAGCGCTCCGCCAGCCGATCTGATAAACGATTCTTGTATGCATTGCACGCTGTTCATTCATTCAAATGCGTAAATCTTGTAGAGGATATCGGGGTGGAATATAAATGCGCCTCACACACACTCACACGCCTCTCCATCACGCCTTGATCCCCAGGAGAAGAATCGTCGAATCCTTAAGTAGCTCACCTACGCAAAAAAAGAGCAGCAAACGCGCGTATTTTTCCCAACTTTGCGCCTGCGGTCCCCCACGTCCGTCTCCCAACCACCCGCCTCCGCTTATAAATAAATATACGCGTGTTTCACGCGTGACTGCATGCGCGGGAAAGCATCTCGCATGCACGAGCATGATTTCCACGCTTTGCGAGCTCGTCCATCACGCCGCGGATGCAGGCATCGCATCCCTAATGAGCTTTTGTTGCCAAACGTGATTACACACACGCGCGCGAAGCTTCCCGCCGGCGGGGCGGTAATAATTTTCTGACACCTCTCGTTGCGTGCCCCCGAGGAATGATGGAATTGCGTGTCGCCCCGGGCCGTATATTTGCTCGGCATTATTTCCTTTATGTACATTCACTTAGGCTGCAAGCTACACGCAGCCGAATGAGGGTCCGGCGGCCGCGAAAGGACAAGGCCGTGCGAGCGTTGCTTACATGTGGCTCCAATTCGTTATTTCGACCGCGTAAACACCAACTGTGTGTGGCTTCCAGCGGGCGCCATTTGCAAAAACCTACTCACCCACCCTGTGCGAACTGCAATCAGAGAATGACTCATCAGAGCTGATTGAGGGTCAAGGGAATAGCACAGTCCAAGTGGAAACAATCACCATTCTTTGATAGATGCCACCATCAATCATAATTGTAAAAAGAAGTTGCTCTGCAATAACCTACCCAAATGTAGTCGGCCCGAAATTACATTACAAAGTTGCCCCGGCAGCTTTAACACTTCTAAATGTTGTTACGAAACTACTCTCTTACAACGCAACACGTTTCTTATAAAACTGTCAACGTTAATAAATACGCCCAAGAGAACATAAAACCAGGTTCTCTTGTATACACAAAATCGATATTTTTACACGTGTAGAGTAAAACGTTGCATATTTTTCAGTTTTATGTATACAGAATGTTTAACTTCAAGGACTATACGTACATTGTTTTCTTTTCTGTCTGAATAGACTGTCTCGTTTCTAATTTATACGCGTTTGATCCCAAAAAAGCGCTGTCAGGCGTGCAAATTGAAAACAAAACGTGAATGAAGAGAAATGACGTTGCTAATGAACGTCGACAGCGGGCGCATATCGGTGTCCTGGCACTGGCATCCACTCTCAGTTCTCGAGGTGTATGTGTGTGTGTGTGAGGCCCGATCGCAAATGGATATTGATTTAATATTAACTCATGTCCCATTTTTCTCCTTTGTGTGTTGCAGAAAGTCTGCGTGAATCTGCGGGAGGCGCCGTCGTGCTGAAAAATGCCGCAAGCGCCGAACCCATTATTGAAGCCCTTCGTGGTGCTCGCCCTGCCGGGCATGTATCTGTTCTACAAGTACAATCAGTACAAGCGAAAGCGGAAGGAGAACGCCAAGCGCCGCCTCACCGAACGCGAACTGCAGCACTTGAATAATAAAATCGTAAGTGCATTGACCCGCTTTTTCTGTTCCGTCCGCCAATCGGGCGCAGTACTGCGCGAACGCGACAGAACGATAACAACGAAATGGCGCCTAGAGGTATATAAGCCGACAAGAGGAGAATGATTGTTTTGTATTTGTTTTCGAGTTTTCGATGATTTGCCGTGACAGGAAAAGTGATATAGTCATAGATAATTTGCAAGTTGAGCGGTCCGAACAACATTTAGATTTGTGTCTGGTCATCATAGGCTTGCTTCGTTTGAGTGCAGGTGTGTTGCGCTGGGCGACTACGTGTCGACGATGATGCCCTCGTCGGGCGGGTAGAAGTCGACGGCGGCGGGGAAGTAGAGTGGGTCGGAGGCTGCCACTTGTGTTTTGGTCAGCTGATCATCCGCCGAGAACTTCTCCAGGAAGCCGTTTGCCAGATCCTCGCGTTTGTTCAGCTCCAGTACGATCTTCTCAAAGAGCTTCAGCTCGAAGTGTGTTAGTTTGGGTATGCCGTAGTTGTGCACGATGCCATGCTGGCCGAATTTCACTGTCGACACCAGATGCCTGCAGGAAATATGCCGTAAATACAAGTGGCAAACACAATTCCGTCTGGCCTTGATCGCATTTGGTCGTATTGAATCTACCATTGCATCAACTATAGCGGGTGAAACTTACGTAATACCGAATAACCGTCTAGTCTAAGAAACAAGTTGCTACCGCATTACCGGGAGCATAGCTGAGACGTACTTGCATGCACCGACGCAGTTCGTACGAACGAACGCCGTCGAAATAGCGTTGCCATCGCCCATCAGGCCCATCGCGATTGTCGACACCAATCGATTGATGGCGTACGCGTTGCCGTGCGGCGCGTACTCGTACTTCACCTCGCCGGCGCTCTTCGGCGTGCTGGTCTCCACCTGCCGAAAGCGATTGACCATAATGTGTGCCTCCGGCAGCGGCACCTGCATGGGAGACGCGCGCGAGAACAGCGGCAGCAGGATGTCGTCCTCGGGCCCACCCAGCAACGGAACGTGCACGACCGCCGGGTCCAGATCCTGATGCAGTGCGAGCACCGAATTCAAGCGCATCTGCTCGGATACAAACAGAGAACGTCAAAGACCCTTGTCTAGATTCGCATACGTGTGACTGCATCTAAGATTATACTTGTTGCTGGGAGACAGATCCTAGAACCTTTCCCGGGTGGTACCAATGATTGAGTCTGTACACTTGGGAGACGATAGGCAGAGTCACGGAGAGTGGGATGACGCAGTCCACGAAGATTGCCTTCGGCGCATGCAGGACGGCGGATGTAGCGTACTCGATGAGACGTTTGCCCTCCACTTTTATTTTCTGTGCGAACGACGAGTCTGCAGTGATTGATTCTAGTCCCAACATGATAATTATATCGGCGTTCTGTAAGAGTAGGGCTTGTTTTAATTCTTTAGAATGGTATTTGTTTCCTGATAGACAAAAGAGAAACTGAAATTTCATTCAAATCATTAAGGTATTCTTCCTTCCACCTTCCACTTATACCCTTATTGTACTACTGATGACCCATGTTTATGCAAGTTTATCAGAAGTTTCGATTTCTATAAGTAGATTATCTTCACTCAGGCATGGGTCTTTTAAGGTCTTTGGTTCTATGAGTCTATCTGATGTCCCATAACTTTGACTCAAATAGTAGTACCCTGTGTGGTATTGGAGATTAGATTACCATACTAAGGTTACTGATGGCCGTTTTTTTCAAGGACTCAAGGAGAAAGTAATTGAAGTGTGCTGAATAAAACCGTACCAATTCTGCCAAAAACGTAATCGCCGAAATCACTTACTCGGACAGCGCAATGAATCTCCTTCTTGTCGAATCCCACAGCAACCGAGTGCGTGTCCAAATGGTTGAGATCCGCGGCCAGGCCGGTGGTGCACTCGCCATCGAACAGGAATATTTGCGATATAAGCGGATTTTGTTTGAGCAGCAGCGCCAACGCCTTGCCGGTGGTCGTCAGCGCGCCGAGCACGGCCACCCGGCAGCTCTTCTGTTCGAATTTCTCCTGCTCCTGCAGGTTGGCGGACTTATCGGCGACAACCGTGCTCATGCATCTCCCGCACCCTTTGAAGACTAAACACAAAGCTCATTGCGCGCTCGAATTAATCGGAAACGCAATTCGCGCGCGCCGTACTGTACTTACACCTGATAATCTGCCGCGCTCTCAGCATTTTCAATCATTCAGATCCGCAACGACCGTTACTGTGTGAAATAATAATTTTGTAAATCTATGCGGTGGAACATTTAAAATTCTATTCACAATTGCCCACTAGTGATGACACAACGACACTGTTTTTCCAACTGCGATTTCACTGACGTTTTTGATGTATTTGCTTAGAAAAGCTTGCTTGGATTTTATTTAAAAAAAAACCTAATGCTAATAATTTTTTAGTTCACTTTTTCAGTAATTTATGTATAACTAAACAATAAATAATGCAACAATGCTTATTTAGATTTACTAATGGCCGCTAAACTCAATCAGTAATTGTACTTTGCTCCGCTTTTTTTAAGTTAAACCCGTTGCTTGCAAGCAATTGAGGTATAACCAATCAACAATAAACACAATAACAAGTGGTTTGTTATTCCAAATTAAAAATTTCATTTTTAATTAATATGCGTTATTAAAAAATTTACGTTTTTGCATATCGAAAGTGAGGTATAACTCATCAATAAACAATGTAATAACGTCTATTTATGTTAACGAGTGACGATAAACATCTAAAACAAACATAATAAAAGTTTGTTTTTTTAACTAGTGAGGATAAGAATTGCAGCGTTGTGTTTGGCTGAAATCTACACGATTCTCGACGATTCTCTACGAATCTATATTGATTTTTATCCAATTGGAATGCGTGCATTCACACCGAATTTACGTTGCGTATCTAAGTTGCTTGTAGGCGCTTTGACGTTCTCATTCCAATAAAAATAAACAAACTATAACCTTAAAACGTCAAACGACGGCTAACAGTTATAAATAACGAAAAGTCAAGAACAGTCTCTAAAATTGTATTTTATTGAATTATGTTTAAATTATGCCGTGATTTATAGTACTTGCTTCGCTCATAGTCCAAAAACACGTCGCTAGTGCACATCTTTTCCTGACTCGTTGCGTAAAGTACTAAAGTACATTCTGTACAACTAAGCAAAAGCAGGATTATAAGAAAGTCGGGTCTGTACGACCTAACTTCTTAAAAACGTGTAGACCAATTTTTATTATCATTTTTTGTGTTTTTTCAAGGTAGGATAATTTGTTTAAGGACATTTCATTTATTCGAAATGGAACAAAGTTTGCGGGGCCAGCTAGTAATGTAATAAGTTTAATTCAATTAATGAAAACTACGAAGGTCAACAACTACCGAATCAATAAAAAAAATTGTTTGCAATTACACAAAACGTGGTTACGAAGAAAAATGCAGCAGTACGCTTTGATTGCAATTAAATTTGCAGCGCGTATTTGAAGCAGCCAATGTCCTGCACATATATTTTAATTAACGACAACGTTCGATAATTTCACCGTCGTCTCATGCAAGGTGTTGATTTATAATGATGACGTCAAAATCAATTTTCTTGGCACTCAAACGCCTTGCGCTTTGTGCGGCACGGCGCATAATGGCAGGGAACGTTACCGGCGCAATGAAAAGCAATTAAGTGGCTTTTGCATAGAGAGAGAGAGAGAGAGTGTGTGTCAAGCGGTAACAATCCGGTATAATTGCAATTTTGTCTAAAATCCAGCTCGGAATAAAACCAGCAGAAAAACGCAATTAAAATGGGCTCAACTTATAAAGACATAGAATGCTTGGCGGAAAAACGTACCAAGCATGCAACACATTGTGTGTGTATATGTTGTACTTGTTGCACTTGAAAGTTATGTTAATGCGGTAGCAATGATATTCGGCGTACATTTCCGCGCAACAATGCGCCATGACCTTGGGAATGGTGTTTGGTTTTTGACTTGCGGTCGGAAGTGCTAATTGCATGCTAATGTTTCCGATACGCTGGTGGCGTATTTGTCGCAGTTTTCGTAGGAGTCGCAATGTGGTAGGAATCGAATTATCACGGATTGGACATGCGTGAAGCAAGTCCGGAATGGGTCCGCATCGACAGCATGCAGGGCCGCGGCGGTAATCACGCGCTGGCAAATGTTTGGTGCGATAAATAATTTACCACTTTCCGGACGTTGGCGCGCGCGTTGCTTGATTGTAACACTTCGCCGGCGAGCGAGCCACTTACGAGTATTTACATTATGTGCCTTGTCATAAAATCGATGTGGACGCATTCCAAATGGCACCCTGCTTTCGGGGGGTGTGGGCTTATTGCCTCCACGCAGGTCACATTCAAACAGGGCACATGCAACCATTTGCGTTGCGATAAAACTAAAGCGGACAAGAAATCTTTAGTCCTTCAGACTAATTATTTTGTATATTTTATATAATTATACCTTGATAGGAACTACCAGTTGTTCTAGGTTAAGTTGAATTCGGATTGAATTAAGTTTAGAACAAACTAGGATAAAATTAAGTACGACCTGGCTAAGCTTGGATCACAAGTCGTTTTGATTGAGTTTGCAAGGGTTAGGTTTGTGTGTGCATAGATTACGATAGGTTAGGTTAGGTTAGAATAGTTGCAGTTTAATTGAAGCAAACTTACAAAAATAGTTATGATATACGATTATGACCAAAGTTAGAGCGCATTTAAGTTTCAAATTACATATATATATGTCTGCTGTGAATGAGACCTTATGCTCTCACCAGTAGGGCTCCCGTCCGCTTGTTTATAAATGATTCCATCGTCGTACGGCGTTTACGCGATCGTTTGCTTGCGAAACGACGCACTTATCCCGCCTTGCATTGCATTCATCACCTCCTTGTCAACGCATTCGTCTGCAATCCGAGAATGACACTAAAAACACACACATTCAAACACAGGTCATTCAGAATCCGGATGGTTACTAACTTAATCCTTAGTTTTTATTCCTCTCCATGTATAACTAAAGTAGATCAATTTTTAATATGAATGTCTCTAGTTTTTCAAGTCACATTTTGAAGGATTTCAAGTAAAATTTTAGTGGTACGATCAATTTTATTAACATACTAATAAATAATTCAAACACTCTGGAATTAAAAACATCAGCACATTCACGGTTAGCTTAGTTACTAGCTTATTTTAGGTAACACAATAATCATAAGAATGTATCAGTCATCTATTGAGTCATTGCACTTAACCTGGTACTACCCTATTAACAGATACATATGACCTGGGATATATCTACGTTTCTTTTTGGGAACATTGTATTATCACAAAACTACCGAAATCCGGCGTGGAACATGTCAGGTAGTCGTAATAAAGTAGTCTCCTCTACTACTCCTAAAAATAGAGTGTCATCTTAAATATGAATTTGAAATATGCTGGTACCATGTCCTTGGGGACTCACCTCGAAGCGTTGAATCCCAAGTAGATATCTTGGAGATTGCAATTGCTTTGTTTGGAATCACATTTGTAGGCTGCGTATCTGCTCGGCTGTATCACCGTCTCCACGTAGATATTCCACGCGCGTTGGTGACTACATGAAACTAAAAACGTACGAACTCATAAATATTGTAATACCGTCAAATAAGAACGTCTTTGTCTGCGCGTGACACGTACAAAAGTCATCAATTCCATTTCGCAGCACTAGGTCTTCCAGGGTGCAACCAGGCTGAAAATCACTGCCGGGATTTACGTAGAAATCTGCGTGTCCAATAGATACTGGGTAGCCCAGCAGTGACGGACTGGTGTGAATAATATCCACGAATTCAGCGTCTTTCTCCGTGACACGATGCGCAACATCTGTGAAGGATATGAATAATAAATGCGACCAGAAAGCAAATATGATGCTTTTTCGCCTGCCACATCAAACCGGAAGGGTTCAAAGTAAAATTGCAAGGAATAAGACTGGCGGACAGACAGACCCCTGATTGGATAGAGTGGCAGCGCCGGATCCAGACCGGTGATCCGGTTGACAAGCTCCACCGATTGCAGACTCTTGCCAGCCATTCCGATGACCTGCGCGCCGAGACTGAATCCAATCAGATGCACGTTCTGCATTGACAGCTCGCCGGACTTGTGGAAGACGCGCAGGAACTTTGCCAGCACGTCGGCGACGATGATTGTGTTCTGGGCCGCCTGAACGTACCACGGGCCAGCGGACAGATTGGTCCAATCGACGAGGATGACATTATACGGCTCTGGCCGGTTCAGATACGCTACGAGTGCGAACGGCGCATAAAATTCAATGGAATCAATCTGGGGACGGCGGGGGTATATACGTACCATCGCGTACGGCGTACGAAGACGATGCGTTCTTCGCTACCTCGAGGAAGCCCTGTACGAAGACAATCGCCGGATGGCGGGGGTTGTGACCGGCACGTTTCAACGGTCCC
>JAODGA020055855.1:0-11369 GCA_027574885.2 Drusilla canaliculata
TCCTGTGGCTATCAAGTTCGTTACGTAATATACTATATCTATCAGGTTGAACCAATTGTGCGTGTATTTGTATCGAATTGTGTCCAAATAACAAGCAGCCATCATCTCAGATACTCTAACAAACTATTAATGTGCACATTTCTTAAAAGATTATCTAAGTGAATCGATGTTATGGACGAGTTAAGCGAAAATGCGTTTTGCGCAAGTCATGCAGTAAACATTGTTTCTTTTTTAAGTTAGTGGCTACACTCATAACATCCTACACCCACTTTAAATCACGTTTAGATGAAAAATGGGTTTATTGTATAGAGTGTAAAAAGTGGAATCATTCTAGATGGAGCAAAAACTTATCAATATCGTCAATACTTGTATAAAGGTATACTTTTGTCATAATTGTGATTTTAATGAACCTGCTGATGGTAAGATTCGCATATTTTCATATTATTTTTTTTCGAGTATATTTTCTTTCAATTATATTTGTCACAGATCTTCTAACAACTTTCCCCAAGTCAAGGTATGTTGTTACTTTTTGGTTTCAGGTATTGTAATAGTGATTATAAAGTGTTAAAAAAAACAACTAAAAAACTGTCATAATATCACAGTTACATCTATAGGTCAATTGTAATCTTGCAATACTAATGTTTAAACCAACTTTTGCTAATAAAATTTGAAGATAATTAAAAACGGAACTTCTAGCCTCGCTCTCTTCTATTCACAGATTAACAAAAAACGAAAAATTGTTTTTGCAAATCTTTAGGGTCACCCTCAAACATCTGTAAAATGAGGTAATTTACAAAGTTTATATTTTACGTATCAAAACAAATTACTTTTGAACAAAATACGACCGTGATATGAAGTAGCTTATCCAATCAAAAAGCAACAAGCTGTTGATCTCCATTAAATGATTGTAATCGCCATAAAAATACAGATTGAATGAGTCATAATAATCACAACGACAACATAATTTATTATTGACAATACCTCAATTTTCTACACCATTAAATGAAAATCATCCAAAACAAGTTTTGTATTTCTGCCATTATGCGACAGTACATAAAATTACATTACAATACGTAATAGCGCTAAAAATAGAACTGAAAACATATCTCTGTAAAATCATAGTTGAGTTGTAGTATTGGTCTAGTTTCCAACAGTCATTCATCAGAATAATTCAGCGAACTGACTGAAAACGGGGCTTGCATCACTTTCACTTATTCATCGCCGGTTGTATGCGGTCAAAATAGGCTGCCTTATCACCACCATACAGCGCAGAGTTAAAATTAAAAAATACACGCTGCGATATTATCAATGCCGCGTATTCGTGTTTGTACACGCTTAATTTGCTACGTGACGACGCTTCGCATAACTATCGCCATGACGCGCTCGCAAATGCGAATTGCACAACGCTGGTTTCGTCGACGAGCCTTGGACTTCCTGCTTGAAAACCTCTTAGGCCGTTGGCGTCGTCGCCGGCGGGCGGGCAGCGGCGGGGGCAACAACACTCAAATAGATTTGTATTTATAGAAAATTGCGGCGTGGTGTGCGAATGCAAATGAGCGCATAACACGCCGCAGAAGACGAAACCGCTGCCGTTTATTGCACTTGCAAGCAATGCGCGCCTCCGGAGTGCCACTCGAAAAAGGTTACTGTCTTGTCATATCTTCATCGCTGCATGGTGCATGCTATTTTTATTTGCGGCACCAATAGCAGCGTCTAATCATTAGTGCCAAGTGTGCAAATGTCAGCTTGGAATAATATTGTGGAAAATGAGCAAAATGTTGATGCTCCCAACATTAATTTTTTTCTCTTGTGTCTCTTCAAAAGTATTACAAGGTCCCGCGCATGTTTGTATACGCGTATATATTACTAGCTGAACTATGTGCTAGTTCTGCATATATTAGCCTTCTGCCTACATGTGACAGAGAAGAATTTTACGCCTCGTGAAAAATGTCATTGAAGACTCTGGTGGCTGTTATGTAAGCTGCAGTTTGCATCTGTGTGTTTTATTGTTTCGTAGTGCACAGAGGAGAGATTTCAGTTGGTATAGAGTGGTTAAGGAGAGGAAGGAACGCCTTAGGCGTCTTTAGCTGCAGTCGTGCGTTTACTAGGTGTGCTATAATTGAGATGGGCTTCACCCACGCAATAATAAATCACTTAAATTCTATTATTAACTATTATCTGCAGTGCCGCACTTTGTTCCTACTGTGGTAGGCTTCTATTATGTGCCCTACTATATGTTATATGTTTTTCTTTATTTATATTTATGGCATTGTTTATTTCTAAAATTATTTAATTTCGTAGAAGAGTTGTAATTAAAGTAGGATGTTGGGTAACAGTTCCAGATGATCATTTAGAAGATCATCTGGTGGATGGTCAGCGGCTAGTTTGACATAAATTGTCTTGTGTTGTACTGTGTTTAATGTGTTTTAAGTTTGCGTTGGAGATATGGTGGTTGTGGTCGATTGTCCTGAGGTTTTCATGGTTATTGCCTGCGAATGTGCTTTAAAACATTTTACAATGTTGCATCCGGTCTGACCAACATAAAATTTATTGCAGTAGCTGCATATATCTATTCTGTGGTATCTTTAGGTCTTTTGAGTTTGTTGTTGACTACAGTTTTTGTTTTTTAAATGAATTACTCTTTTTATAAACTAATTGAACCAAAATACGGAAGTTTAATGTACGTTAAGATGCTGTTTTAGTGACATATATGTTTTGTTAATATAATGGTCTCGTTTGTGTTTCGAAATTCGTTTACCCATGCTTTCTTATACTCCTTGTTTTTGGTTGTTGAACACTAGTCAATAACAAACAAAATACGGTATTAGGAATATCTCTGTAGACATTTGATTTCTTATAACTAGGATAAATGGAACAATCAGATAAATGTTTTTTTTTACATTTTTCTGCAACATTTTATTCAATTTTTATGAAATTTACTTTCAGAACGTTAAAATCTATAAAATTTATAAAATATTCAGAATCTTGTTAATCAATATTATGCAGTGTTGTTTATTTTGTCCATTTTTCTGCCACTATTTAAGTAATGATTTTTGATTACGATATAATACTTTACGCAACGAGCCAGGAAATGAATTGCATTAGCGACGTGTTTTTGGAGTACGAGAAAAGCGAATACTATAAATTACTGAGCAAATTACTAATCTTTACAGACAGATTTGTGTGCAACGTTTTTTGTTTGTTTAACTCGTCCAAAAGATCAGTTGGCACAAACTAGAGGATATAGATTATACAAAGTACGGACTGCTTACATACTTTGAACGAAAAGTTACAATTTTAGAGGCTGTTGTTGACATTTTGTTATAACTGTTAGCCGTCGTTTGATGTTTTAAGGTTATAGTTGCACACCCGCCAATTGGCTTTCTTTTCTATAAGGTAGCGTTCAAACCGAACTTGCGTTGGATGTGGCGTGTTGTTTATTTGTTTTGAATGAGAGCGTCAAAGCGCCTACTAGCGACATACGCAACGAAAATTCAGTGTGAACGCATGCATTTAATTTGGATACATATCAATACCAACGTGTGGATTTTTAAGCTTGTTCATTTGTTTACGAATATTTTATGCAAGACATAGTTATGAATACATACAATTAAAATTAAAAATATCATGCCCGGATCTGTTCTAATTAAATCATTCCAGTTACAGTCCGACTCTTGACGACAACTTTTTTTCTTAGCATTATGAATGAACTCATCAAGAAATGTCTTGCTTTAGTCTACAATGTCACATGAGTGTGACATTCCATAGAATCGAGAAACGTAAACAAAACTTTAAAAAACTTGCTTTTATTTTGATAGAGCTGCAGGTGATTAATGCGATTAATTCAATACGATCGACATGAGTGTCTCTTTATGGCAGGACAACTTTTTCCTCATATACATAGACATTGTGCGTGCTTATGCCCATGTTAATCGACCACACTCCATAATCATTTCCATCTTACACATACACAAGTGCGACTAACTGAGTCAGCACGTCGTCTAATTTTCGACTATTGACTGTAGTCACTTCAAAGGTGATTTGCGTTCGTGATAGCTGGTGATGAACATTGTTAAAGTGTTCCAATTTGCGTCTCAAGTACTTATTGTTGCAGTTGTTTGCGCTATTTATAGGCATGATAGTATACGGATTCGAGTGTTGAAACAGTGTAAATAACATGCTGCGCTGATTGTAGGTGTCCAGCAATGGCATCGAGATTTTGACCTATCTGGCCGATCGGCTGGGCCATGACTTTCGTCCGTACCTGCAGACGGTGCTGCCGTGCGTAATCGACCGCCTCGGCGACGCCAAGGACACGGTGCGCGAGAAGGCGCAGCTGCTCATTCTCAAGCTGCTGGAGCGCGAGGTGCTGTCGCCGCAGTCGCTGCTCGAGAAGCTCACTCCCGGCTTCTCACACAAGAACGCCAAGATACGCGAGGAGGTGCTGCGCTGTCTGGTGAACACGCTCAACGAGTGAGTATCTTCTCGCTCTTCGGATGCATGCAGGCAGCGATTCTAATTGCGTGCGCGCTGCGCCCGGATTTAATTTTAGACATGGCGCGCAATCGGTGACATTAAACAAATTCATTCCGCATATCGTCAAATTGCTGGCGGATCCGACGTCGGCGGTGCGCGACACGGCGCAGGCAACCTTGGTCGACCTGTATCGGCACGTGGGCGATAAGCTGCGCATCGACCTGCAGAAGCGCAATCTGATGCCGGCGCCCAAGCTCGCAACGCTGTTGGCGCGCTTCGACGAGGTGCGCGACGCCGGCGAGTTGTTACGTACAGCTACCACAAGTATTGACCGTAAGTTTATTTCATCTTCTTCACAACGATATATTTAAAATGTAATTTTGATTGTAATAAGCGATTTACAATAACTAAAATGTCTTGTTTTCCTGCAGTGTGCGCGGACGAAGTAGATAGAGTCGCAATGCCAAAGCCCAGCATTCCCGCGAAAAAGCCGGTCTTCGGATCTGCGGTGAAGAAGACACCCTCAGTGTTGCGCACGCCATCGACATATTCCGCATCGTCAGGTGGTGCGGGTGCCGTCGACGAGGAGGTGTTCCTCAAACAGTTTGAAGACGTGCCCACCATTCAGTTATTTACGCCTCGTGAAGTCAACGATCACATGAAGTCTATACAAGATATTATTTCGGACGGTTCCAAGGATTGGAACAAACGCGCAGACGCCGTAAGTTTATCATTCGTGCATGGGGATGTTCACTAATCATTGGCGATTACAGCTGAAGAAAATTAGATCACTGATCATTGGGGGAGCAATTGACTTTGACGATTTCCACATTAATCTCAGAAACTTGGAGCGCCCGTTAGTGGAGACGATTAAAGATCTGCGCTCGCAGGTTGTGCGCGAAGGTTGTATAACCATCGCGTTTCTGGCTCAAACTTTGTGCAGCAAGTTTGATCATGCTGCGGAGGTTCTTCTCAATCCGCTGATTAACTTGATTCAGAATTCAGCAAAGGTTAGTTTCCGATTATGCATTGTCGATTAAATATATTTATCGTTTTTATTTTTGCAGATCATGGCAACTTCGGGACATACTTGCGTTCGCTTTATCATTCAATACACGCAAAGCCCTCGGTTAATTCCAATAATCACAAGCAATCTGCAAAATTCCAAGAGCAAAGACATTCGACGAAGCTGCTGCGAGTTTCTCGAGTGCATCCTGAGTTACTGGCCCGCGTATCCTCTAGAGAGACATATCGCACTCCTGCAGGAGTCTGTCAAGCGTGGCATTGGAGATGCTGATCCAGAGGCGAGAGTCATCTCCAGAAAGTATGTATGAATTTATTTGTACGAATGGATGTATGAATGTGACGATGTTTTGTGATGTTTTCCTAGGGCGTTTCGTGGATTTCGCGATCATTTCCCGGAGCAAGCCGAGGCACTGCTGCAATCACTCGATCCCAGCCATCGCAAGGCGCTGCAGAGCGAGCTCTGCTTGTCCAGCAGTTCATCCAGCGGCAGTCTGGCGCAGCCGCTGTCGCTGAGCAGCCGGTCCGTGCGCAAGACGCCCGTGCTCTCCGCAGGTAACTATCTCACCGCGCTCCCCAAATCGACCTCCACCTACTCCATACTATCTTATAAATATCATTGTACTAATAAACTGATTTAATCTTCGCCTTTAAGCGTTATACCCTGTTGTACGTTGTTTAATTTGTGTGCGTTTGTGTTCGCTGACTGACGCTGCTGCTTGCGATGGGGGATGCACATAATCGCGTGCGCTTGTTTCGCAGGCAGTACGGAGAATCTGTACTGCGGCTTGCAGCGGGCACCGTCCCTGCCACGGACGTACAAGCAGAGGAGTGGCATTCCGGTGCTGTCCAGTACGTGATGGATCACTCTCTCTAAGTGTTTTAAACGTTTTCTCCCCGATCTATATGTTCTATCACCCAATTGCACATCTTAGATATTTGTTGTTTGTTTTTTTATTGCTAGAAACTCACGTTGCGCAACCATCATATTTCATCCACCACTTTTATTACTCTATAATGTGATTAATATTGGAAATATGTAATGTGCTGTTGTTGCTAAATTAATTGCTGTCAATTCTAGATGCGAATGGACGTAAAGGAATTCGCAGCAACTCGGCAATTGATCTGCAAGCGGCGCAGCGTGCGAAGGCGCGCAATCAGTATTCGGCGATGGCACGGCAGAAAATCGCCTCAGGGACAGCCAGCCTGCGTAAGTTATCTCCACGTACATCCGTAGTTAATCATAATGTTGATTATTTCGAAGCTTTTGGTTTACACGCACGTACGCACACGAACGAGTATATTACGCACACAATTACGCATGCTGTAGCATAATAGTTTTTACGCGTTGGACACAGTACTAATTAATCTCGACATGTTTTGAATTCCATGCTGATATTCTGATATCGCAGAAGGCGAAACGTCTCCAGGTAAATATCGTATTGCGTGGTGTTTGGTTTCTTTGTTTGTTGATTGTTGCTTGTTCGCGGTTCGAGGAAGAGAGTTTTTGATAATATTTGTTTTAGCACGCCCCAAGAAAGCCGATGCGACGCCACCAATGACCCAGTCCCCAGAAAGATCCGGAAGAAGTCGCAGTCGAAATTCGGGCGTTTCGCATTCACAACGTAAGTGCTTACTCGATACTTTCCATCCTATATCGATATTTTTGACCGAGAGCGGATCGGTCAAAAGTAGGTACTAGTACTAGTAACGGTATGCCAATGTTACGATTTCACTTTAACACATTTAAGGACAAGATCTTAACTGAATATATATCCAAAATATATATCGCAACTGCCACCGCCGGCGAGAGCAACGCAAAGTACCACCAGAGCCACCAGACAATCCACATTTCCCATTTGTAGTCTCTAACAAGCATATTATTTTTTCGCAATTAAATCTGATTGAAATGGGACCTTCAAGTCTAGTATGTGAAATTATTTTATAACATAAGAAGATAAAAATGTAAATTGCAAATATTGGTTTAAAAACGTGCAATATTTCTAATTTACATAAGCATAATCACCACTGATTACATTGAACCTGCTAGTGATAACGACAAGATTTCAATGTATGCTTTTATATTTTATAATATTAATATTATTGGGATTAATGGGAAATATTAATACTTGTTATTGATCTTATTTAGTCTAAACTTACAAAAAAATCGTTCGATACGAGCAAGCATCGATACTTGACGATACTGTATCGAATAAAAGTATCGATACTTTAATGGTATCGTTTTATCACCAGGTGTGGGGCAGTGACATTAATTTGGATGTTCTTTCTCTAGCAACTAGTCGTTCAGGATCACCATCCTCAAGGTATTCGTACCACTACAATCGTATGCACGGCAACGACAGCGATAGTCCGCGTCCGCGAAGATTATCCTCTGGCATTCCGAGATCAATCACAGGCTCCAGGGACACGTCCCGTGAGACTAGCCCCACGAGAGGTGGAACGCTGAATCGGTTTCGACGCAATAGCGATCGACCGCCGATGAGTCCAGCCTCACGACCACCCGTCATGGCGCAGCGTATTCTCCAGCAAAGTCGCGAAGCTGAGACCGCGCTGGCGGACGCATTAGGTTACGATCCAATTGAAACAGACTGCCATCGGATAAATAGTCCGCGTAAGATGCGCTCGCTCGAGAATCATTCGGATGATTCGGAAACGTCGAGTGTGTGCTCGGAGCGTTCGTTTGACTCGTATCGCCGACCCAGCGATTCGTACTCGTGGAGTGGCTCGCAGAACCGCTTGAGCAGCAGAGATTACTGGGAACCATGCCAGGATATTAACGAAATCATTCGTCTGTGCGCGAGCACCGTGTGGCAGGAGCGCAAGGATGGTCTGGTTTCGCTGCGGCTGTACCTGAAGGAAGGTGCAATGTTAACACCGCGCGAATTGAAGGATATCACGGAGATATCGACGCGGATGTTTGTCGATTCGCACACGAAGGGCCTGAGCGTGTTCATCGATACGCTCAATGAACTCATCAATAAGCACAGTAAAGATCTGCATGATTGGCTGTACATTCTGATGCATCGAGTGTTCTTCAAGCTCGGCACTGACTTGCTGATATCGGCGCAGTCCAAGTTGCAAGCGACCTTGGATAATATCCGAGTGCATTTCCCCATCGAGCTGCAGCAAATGAGTGTGTATAAGATTTTAGTCGATACGTTTCAAACGCCCAATGCGAAGGTGAAGATGGCGGTGTTGAATTTCCTCACGACTGTCTATCGGATCGCTGGGGCTGGGCAATTTGTGCGTGAGAGACCCGCAAGTCAAGCGCTGCAGAAGATTATTGCATATGTTCGTGACTCAAAGACTTCAGACATTCGAAATGCGGCTAGAGTATGTTTAAAAAATGACCACTATCTCTGATTATTTTTAACTATTGTACATTTGTAGACCTGTATCATCTCGATGTGGAACTGCAGCGTTGCGGACGTGACAATGATGCTCGGCGAACTTCCCAAGGACATGCAGGACATTGCATCCGATGTGGTGCGCAATCAAATGCGCAGCATAAGCAACAACGGCAGCCCCAAGCCGACGTCGCCGAGCACGCCGACGCATAATCACGACCTGAATACGGAGGAAATCTACCGCAGCTTGCGACGCACGACGGCTGAGATTCAGAACTACAGCTACGAGACGGGCTCGAAATTCGACCGAGAGCGTGACACCACGTCGCACGACTCGGGCATCTCGCAGATGTCGATCGGCAACGAGATTAAGAATGACATTGTCGCAATCGAGGAGCGGTTCGAGAATCTGCAGGTGCGCTCAACTTATGCTACGCATTCGATGAATGGATTGACTGAAACAGATTCGAATGGTTATGACAAAGGTGCATTTTCATTTATCTTATCAATATTTGTTACCTATGTTAACTTTTCTTTACATTTTCAGACGTTAACGAGGCGGAGGTTGTGTTGGCTGTTCTAGAATATTGCCTAGTTGATAATCCACTGTCTAATGAATCAAAATGTGCTTTGTTAGAGAAACTAGTAACTGTTATAAATCAGGGAAAAGTAGAACCAGTAATTATACATTTCAAGTAAGTTTTCTATAAAAAATATGAATATGTGGAATTGTAATATTTTGTTTTTGTATAGAAAACTTTTAAAAATCTTCTTGGATACGTTGAATCAAGGCGATGTCAAGTCAATGGTGGTTGTTCTTCGAATACTTGCTGAAATCTTGAAGAAACCCGAGACGGAGCAATGTTGGAGAAATTTTATCGAGTTGCTTACGTTGCGTGTTTTGGATGCCATATGTAGTGAGAATAGAGAGGTAAATATTCATAATGGTTGCTTTTGAGTTTGTTGAATATTTTCTTAATAGGTGCGAGTTGCTGCGGAGTTAACGACGACAGCGATGGGCGTGTTTCCTTTTGCTACCGTTATTACCACGCTGTCACCGCTTGTGCAGACGACTTCGTATCCACGCATTGATGGCGCAATGAAGATGATCACAAGGTTGATTGATCAGCATCCTGATGAGCTGACTGATGATCACTTGGCTTCATTAATGCCTGGTCTTATTAAGGTAATAAATAATGTTTTAACAGTTCAAAACGTCTGATATTTTGATATTACATCAAGATTTTCAATTTTTACATATATTTTGTTTATTTCGCTGAGATTCAGGTATTTTTTGTGAACTATTTCAATTATTTTTCTCTATTTTGCGTTAACATTAAATATGTTTTAGGCGAATGATCACGATCAAAGTGCGGCACGCAAAAGCGCCGTCTTCTGCATGGTGGCAATACACAAAGCCGTCGGCGAGGAGCGCATGGGGCCGCATCTGCGAAGCCTCTCCGGCTCGAAGATGAAGCTGTTCCGCATCTACATTGACAAGGAGAACGAGTCGAAGGGCGCGCGGCACAAAACTAGCTAGTCACGCGCGCGTCGGGTAATATTTATCGTTCTACGTTAGTTAACAGAAACCTAGTTAATTCGGATGCGATTGTAGCGCGCTGAGCGGAGCGAAATGATCATTGCTAATACGACGTAACGAACAATTGCTTAACGACGTCGGGGCGCACTTTTACGAGAGCCTGCTTTGTGTTTCTTTCTTTTTTAATTTTTGGGTGGCATTCACAGATACACACTCACACACACGCTGAGTACGCAGCGCAAGAAGAGAACTTTCGTAATTTTATAGCATGTATATTATGAATTTCGTAGCAGAACAGTACCTACTTAGGTGAGAATTTACAAGAAAACGGCCCCCTTTCTCGTCACTCTCACGTATATAACTGTATATTTTACTGCACAGAAACTCTATTAGTTTTTAATCATTGTGCTTACTAAATGTATATAGTAATTATTATTAAAGTATTGGAGCGAGTTGATTCACGGTGATTATACATGTGTTATGTTCGAGATGTGGAATGTTTATGAAGCGGTTGCGTGTGTTATATGAAATTTGTTGGAAGATGTTTTTCTATTGTGAGCGAATGCATGTATGCCCTCTCAAAACCGGCGTGTCTGTTGCCTTCTTTTTTGATGTACCTAGCGCTGAGCATGATTTTTTGAGTGTCGACTAGGTATTTTCATACTTTTCTCAATTGATTCATTGTGAGAGTATTACACAGTTAATGCCTTTGTAACTAATTTATTACACCATCGTTTTCATTAACGCGTACATTCTGATGGGAGACAAACGATTGCGTGGCCGCGTTTGTTGGTTCACCCCTTTGTGAGCTTACGACGAGCTGAATATTTTTTATGCCAAATAATATGTGTTATTAATCGCGATCATTGTGCTATAGTAGTTCCATTAATATACGTTTCTTAAGGAATTAATCTAGTTCTTGTAACTTATTAAAAATAAATTCGAACAACTTTATGACTGGA
>JAODGA020055988.1:0-10076 GCA_027574885.2 Drusilla canaliculata
TAGTAAATGTTCGCAGAAAATTCAAATCAAGATAAACCTTTTTCTACCCTAAAAACCTCAGCCCCCCACTCTTCCCAACCTTAGATCGCCCGTAATTTATTTTTCCTTTCATTTTTGTTATATTCTCTTCCTTTTCCAATGGGTTTTATGCTTCTATAATTTTTTTTCACTTTTTAAGGCTTCGGCCCTGGTCTATTAGTATAGTTTATGGTTTAAATAGCATTCCTTTTGTTAAAATAAATGTCACGAAATTAAAAAGTTGAATTGGTATCGAAGTCATATTGGTTGCAGTTGCCTGCAAGCAGTACATGGCTGAAAAATTACTTGGAATTATTATGTTATCAACAAGTTTACAGCAATGTTCTTCTATGTTTGTTTTAAAAATGAAAAAACTGAAAGATGAGTCAAAATTCTAAAATAAACGGTAAATTTTTGATTATCATATTTTCAGGAAACATTAGTATTTTGTTTGCCAAGAGTACCAAGTTGGCAACAAAACTTACACTTATCGTCAAATGTATTAGTCTTTCTTCTATTCCTACATTTTAAACACTGCTTGCCTGTTTAAGCAAGTTTTCTTGTTCTTGAAAATGCTAGTCTAACTGTACTTAATGTGATAATACTTGATGTGATAATGCAGTTTAGTTTAATCTGCATATATATGGTGTTTTTTACTTTACTAGCAAGAAAAGGAAAAAACAATGTTTGAAAAAACGGCGTCGGCACGCGGTGGCACGGTCTGTTGTCGCCGCAGCAATCAAAGTGGCTTTCAAACTGGAGTACTGTGTGGAAGGAGAGCAGCAATATACTGTGGAATAACGCGCTAACCAATTATGTTTGGTATTCGCTGATTATTTTTAACATACAAAATCTATGTATTTCTTCCAGTGGATTTTTTAAACAAGTAAGTAGAAACCACAAAGTCCTTCATTATGTATAATTTTTTTCGTTTTTTGCAAACAGAAGGTAATTGTAATTTTTTAAAGCTTTTAATGTTATTTACTGATTACTTAGAAAACAAACTTTCCAAATACGGAAAACAAAACCAGAAAGTAAAAGCAATAACAGAAAAAGCTGCAATCATAGCAGGCACGATTAACAACACAAACCAGAAATAGGAATGACGCTCCTGTCTAGAATAATAGGAAACAGAAGAATAGAATTACAAAAGGGCAGTATTTAAGAGCACGCGCCTTAGGAATAAGAAGACAGGTAAACTAAATTGTTGCTAAATCATGCTTTAGAAACAAAAAAAAAACAACGAGAGCAAGTAAACAAGACAGAAAAGTTGTTTAAAAAGTATTTTTTATTTAAAAAAGAGTAATGTTAAATTTTTTTGTTAGCAAAAATAAGTAATTCTAAGTTGCTTTTGAGATTACAGATACAAAGTCAAATTGGATCATTGTCGCTATTTGCCAACCACATATTGGTTAAAATTGCCAGACACAGCACATCAGGAGGCTGCAAAGAACATGAAGCAAATTGTTGATCAATAGAAAGAAGAAGATGGATGCAAATTTAATATCAAGATGGTAAATCCATTAAACGGTGAGTATTGATTTCATTTTTTTTATCATGACACTAATGTTGCTGATTTAATTTCAGGAGAGGAACTATTAAAAAAGTTTGTTCCGTTTTCGTCAATTGTTTCATCAATATTTACGTGGAATTGAAAATATATAGAAATTGTTCAACTACTGCTTTCCGGACAAATATCAAGTGATTGGCAAAATATCACTTCATATGTTATCGAACAAGGAGAATACAACACGTTGTTAATACAGCAACTGATAGTTCTATTTGTGTTAAAATAATTTCTGCTCAAAAGTTATATGCAAATTAATAATTTGCGGTACAAAGTTTGCCACTACTGCTAGTAAATACATATACACAGGCTGGACTTGTTTTTTAAGTTAGGAGCGCACGGAGGCGCGTATCCCGAGAAACTCAATTATGAGCATGTCTTTCGGCTACTACACTCCACTGAAACACACATCATACTGAAGTAACGGCCATAACGAGGGCTGCAGAATTGAGTGTTTGAATTTTAAAAGAAGTATGTTTTTTAAATCTTTATCATAAATTATATCGATATTCAACGTAAAACTGTTTTTGCTTCTTTAATTAATTAAAAACGATTAAAAATGTATGAAATTCAAGTTGTTTAGGAACACGCCACGATCAGTCGGCTTGCTTGTGACAACACTCTCACAAAATTTAGTAGTGGGGATACACTGTACTGTACTGATTGTCAGTGCAGTACTGGGTAGCCCCACTAGTGTAGTTCATTATAGTGTGTGTGATGAAAATCTTTAATTACTAGACTCAAGGATGCACGTGTTCACCTTCTAATATAAATGGCGTCAGTTGCCTTATTCAAATAGATGCCCACAAAGTTTTTAGTACATATCTTTATCTTTTATCCAAAGCCAGATATTTCCATTGAAAAACTTACCCTGGTAACTTTTAGCTCCGCTTTCTCCTACTTGTTTTTCAGTTATAATGGAGTTTGCAAACACGCCTTTACTTCGTCCGGTTGTACTAATAAATATAATTTCTTTTATTACCATAAAATTATAATTATGGTTTGGTAATTCTGCCGTCAACAAACCATTATTGTAATTTTATTATTTGCATGAAATTGCTTTCACATTCACTCAAAGCGTTCAATTAGCTTGATGATTTGTAATTTTTTACTAGTTTCCTTTCATTTTATGTAATTACAGATATAAATAAAACAATCTTTAAACAATAGTATTGTTTTGTGGTTGTCGCGGTTTGTTTATCAATTTATTATTCTCCGTTGATAGCGCGGGACCTGGCCTAACAGATTATTTTGACTCTGTAATGAAGAAAATGTCGGCTACATACAACTCACAAACACTTCACTACTGACGTCTCGGGTTTTGCAAAGAAGGTGCGTACCAAATGACCACAGCAGATAGAGTGTGAGGGGGGGCGATTTGTTTTGTCTTGATTTAAGTCTGGTACTTGTTATTGTTTTGTTTGTTAATTGGTTAAACTTTTTTTTAGACAAAGTATGCAAAAATCACTAGGAAATTTAATAGAGCAACGTCAAAACGTTTCTACGCGACTTCCACGTTCATGCCTTCTGTGTGAATATAAACCTTCAATCCAGTATTGCCTCACTTTTTTGACACAACATGCGGCACTAATCTCTATGCTGTTCGTAAAAACCGACAAGGTGTCAGATCGTGTCCGATGAATGTGACAAAACGTCTTGTGTTTCTTCAGTGCGCCGCACACGTTTACACTAGCTAAAATGTGCCGTAAATATTTCTGGTAAAGGCGATCACCGCAAATATTTGTAGATGTGGACTGGTCTTAATATGTCAACCACAATCGCAAACTATTAAATTAAGTTGTTTGAAGAAACAATTGATTGACAGTAATTCAAGGGCACTGTAACCTTCGATAACAGCTCTTAAAATTTACTGACGACCCGATTTGTCAAGGTTACGATAAGGCTCAAGCAACTTCGATTTGCCTTGTTTTCAGCTAAAGAACTTTTTTTTTATAGCACCTGTTAATCATAGAGATTTAAATTACAAATATTTTTATGGAGTTGTTCTCTGTTTAAATATTGCAAAATTAGAATACATTTAAGATGTGTATATTTAACATGTTATTTTTTTACAAATATTTAGAAAATAATATTTACAGTTGCTCACTTTTTTTTGCACATACCAACAATTATTATAGCTAATTATCATATCATTATAGATATTCTTGGCAACAAACTGCGTCATATATACATAGTATACTATGATAATCAACTCAGTTTAATTGAGGACATCGGTCGAGTAGCATAGATTCAATTCAATGTTTATTCAGCTGATGAGTAGTCGTTATCAGCGCGCTTGCAAGACAAATTCACAAAAATAATAAACCGACGCTCGCAAATATTTAATACAATGTCGCGTCTCCTCGGAAGTGTAGCTACGAAATTGTATACCATCGCGCTGTTAATCGTGGTCATAAATGTGATTTTATCATTCATGTGTAGAGTGACATCCGAAACTGAGAGAGATGTAGCGGCAGATATGATCGCTGAGTGTGGATATCCGTTTGAAGTGCATAACAACATAGAAACAGAAGATGGATATTTGCTTACCAGTCAAAGAATACCAAGCATAAACAAAAAATATACCAATGAAGAAAGAATTCCTGTTTTAATAATGCACGGTTTACTTGGATCGTCGGAACATTTTATTTTAAATTGTTCCCATAGTTTGGGATATGTGCTAGCTGATCAAGGATACGATGTTTGGTTGGGAAATGTTCGAACTGTTTCTTACTCACGACATCATATTACCATGAATCCTGATAATTCTGAATATTGGAATATTACGTAAGTAATAAAAAATATAAACAAAATGTGTTTATTATAATTAAGTATAATTTACCGTATAATTTTAAATTAAATTGAAAATTATAGTTGTGGGTGTCCATCATAACAGGTGCTTGGATAAGTGAATTTGTTGGTTGGTAGTTCTGCTATTAATATGTTTTTTTCTGTCTTTAAACTAGTCTGAAGAGAAAAAACACATATTAGTAGCAGAAATACCAACAAATTCACTTATAAAGTGAAAAAGTAACTTTTTCCAAATTAGCAGCAGATGGCGCTACCTGTACTAAAATATAAATAAATTTTATTACATTCTAAATAGAATAAAACAACTTTATAATTACGATCTAAAAATATGGTTGTATGTTCATTCTTATTGATTGGCAGTTCAATGCCATTGTTTAAACAATTTACATTAATTTAATGCAAATACTATAATTTATTTCCTATAAAAACTACATTCTTTTCAATTTTATAGTCTTCACGATTTTGGTCGCTACGATTTACCAGCTCTAATCGACTTCATTTTAAAAACAACCGGCCATAAGCAACTAATGTACATTGGACATTCTCAAGGAAACTTGATATTTTACATAATGTGTTCAGAAAAACCGGAATATGCAGATAAAGTGCAATTGTTTGTGAATCTTTCGCCTGTGGTAACATTCAAGAGTTTTCCACATCCATGGGCTAAAACTGCTTGCGAATATAGAAATACTATTCAAGTATGTGTTATTTATAATTGTCAGATGTAAATGTAAATCTTAACGTTGTTTTAGTTTGTTGTTAAATATTTTGGAATATTCGAATGGACCTTAGGACGGAATTTTGTTCGGCAATATGGCCGCCGGATGTGCGAAATAATTCCGTCTGTATGTAATTTTGTTGTGTACGGGTTTTCTGGATATCCACCATTACGTCTACCTAAAGTATAAATATATTTCTAAATCTAAAATTTGTTTTAATATGTTTAACATTTGTAGGAAGAATTTTATCAATTGTTGAGAAATTGTCCTGAAGGTATTGCCGCCAAGCAATATTTACACTACTGCCAGATGATACTTGAAAACACATTTAGAAGATGGGATTATGGAAATCCTGAAACAAATATGGTTCATTATGGTACAGAAGAACCACCATCATTTGATTTATCTAAGACTACAACTCCAAAATCAGTGTATTATTGTGATAATGATTGGTTTCTTTCAGCGGAGGTGAGTAATTTATAATGTTATCAATTTTATTGCAATGATGTTGATTTTTTAAGTTTAGGATGCTGTAGAGTTTATTGAAGCCTTACCCAACGTCATCGAGAAAAACAAGATTAACGTTGACGGTTTTAGCCACTTTGACTTCATATTAGGACAACTGGCACCTAAATACGTCCATCCCAAGATAATTAAATTAATGAACAAGTTTAGAAGTAATCAAAAACAATTACTAGAGAGTGGTTAATTAAAGAAGCGTAGTTACACCTTGTTAGCGCTTATATGGACTTAAGTGCAACAAAATGTACTAAAAGTAGTTCTAGGATGAATGGTTCTGGGTTTAGTTATTCTAAAGTGATCTGAAATGTATTTTATGTGGCACTTCACAAACATTTGTTTTGTGATTGACAGATTTGATAATACTGAAATTAATTATATTTTATTGCATTTGGATGTTTAAATTTTAAAATATTACGTAAAATTGTTATGTTAATTTATGAATAATTTATTTATATTAAAAAAAATATTTATTTTAAAACGACCGTATTCTAATCTAGTGTAGCTAAAGGTGCAACTGAATCATAACTTAAATTGCAAATTCTAAGATAAGCTAATCTATTCTAAAAAAATATACCTTAATCTAAACTAACTTAACCTTATCCAACATCATTACCATACAACGTAAAATAACCCTGTCTTGCGTAAACTAACATAAACCAACTTACATAACATGCTACCTTATATAGTCTTTCCCATCCTCTGTACACTAGCCTAACAAAATTGACAGAACTTGGTTTGTTTTGACAAAATATAATTAATTATTGACGTGCATGTTCTTTTAATATTAATAATTTGAAAACTATACATGTTTATTTTTCAAAGAATTTAAAAACATTAAAATAAATGTGTGGTATGCAACCTACTAAACACTGACTTAATTCAACGTTACTCAAGTTACCGTTGTTTCCGTGGTAACCATGACCAATTGCAACTATAAAGTTCCGCACTTATAAATAAAAATTATTCAATACTGGCGATACCCACAAATCCATTAAAAACGTTTTCACACCCGGGAATCCTGTTGGAACCGGCGCGATATTTTCCGAACGCTTTTGGAAAAATCCAATTAGACCTCAAGTATGATTCATACAAGAGGTAGCGGTAAGCAACGTGTCTTCATTAACAAATCGCTAGCCGCGCGCACGGTAAAGTCGCGCGACTTCTCCAACTTCACCGACTCGCCGAATACTGGGCCTGGTAGGGGCTTCGCGCACACGACGACGTCGGCGTATAAAACAAAATCTACTTTCTCTTCTGCTTCGTCGGCGAGGTGCGCGACACAATCTCCGTCAGCCAGACGTTGGAAGAACAGAAATCCGTGCGTTTTGTGCGAGTTGTGTGCGCGCAGGTTTCGCAGTCGGTGCTCGAAATTCTCTCAGGCGTGTGTGTGTGTGTGTGTGTGTGTGCGAGCGCGCGTGTATCTCTTTCGGAAAAGAAATGCTGCGGCGTGTGTGAAAAGAGGTGCTCTTTGCGCGTGCATCGACATCGTTTCGTCTTCACTCCAGCAGTGTGAAGATTTTCGAGTTTTTGAATTAAATGCCGTTTGTGTTAAGTGGGACTGCTACTCGTCTTGTCGAAGTGATGATCTACGAAGAAGAACACATAAGAAGACATAGCTAATAATTCAGTTCAATTCAATGTAGTTGTTTACAATAAATAACAGGACAATAAATATGAACAAAAAACGTGAGAAAAATCAATCAGCTGATATGATACGTCCGGGTCGAAGCGGTTTCATTGTGCTGTGTGTCATTGTGCTCGTCGTTACGATTAACGTTAGTGCAGGTGAGTTCCGTTTATTTATAAGGAATTTTAATGTGTTTTAGAATATATTACGTGGGTTTTATGACTAGAAAATTGCTACAAAAACATAGAACAATTAAAGGAAATCCTGTTCTTCTTGCAAATTCGTTTAAAAGTTTTTTTATCATATTATTAAACTGAATATTACATAAACATTTACTAAAAACATCATGTAAAGAGATTAAGTTCAAACCAGCTGTTCCAGAAAATCTTACATTTCAGAAGAAAAACAAGTATTTACTACCAAGTATCTTATCTCGTTACGAGTTTTAACAAAGAAACAATCATAAAAATCGGTTTACCAGTTTTTTAATTATGATAAGTTTTAAAAAGAAAATTTTTTTATGATATTATGATATTTAATATTAGAATTATAGTTTGTGGATTTTGAGAAATCACAGTTAGGTTTGAAAACAATTAACTTTTATATTTAAATCTATATATTTGTTTTTTAATCAATATTTAGACCACCTCGGTGGCACAGTGGTACGTTCAATGACTACAGTGCGAGAGGTCCCGGGTTCGATTCTCGGATAGGTCAAAGAAAAAGGTGGTTCTTGTCAAATATTAACGAGGCGTTGTTCTTCATAACTAGTGCCATTCGAACAAGGGCCCTACATACGCTAATGGCCACAGCAGTCGATGCGATATAAAAAAGTCAAATTTTAATACTTTTTGTTACTTTTCTTTATATATTTTACTTCATTCAAATCTTCTCTTTACAATTACAAGTACCACAATATGATTGTAAGATCTTATTACAACAAATTTGGGTAATTTATTACTTATATCAAAACATTGATATAAGTAGATACATTTATTTTAATATATTAATAAATATGACGTTAATATAACTGATTTTAGTTTATATTAACGAATCGACTATGAGTTATCAACCATACATTGTTTATATATAATTAAAAAGCATCAAATTTCATTATATACAATTTTAAATGGTTTACACTTATTTAAGTAGCAATATTTGCCAATTATACTTTAATTAACATTCTTAAGATAGGTGCGTTTTATTGTATATATAGGTATTACTAACATATTGTTAAAAAATACAGGTTTTTTTTTCTGAATATTCGTTTAAAATTAATTTTTGTATATTATAAAGGTGCGAACTGCACACAAGTTTTCATAAATTGCATAATATAATATATGCATTATTAAACTTGATTCAAAGACATTTCTGGTAAGTTTACTCTTGACGTATGTGAAATTATTGGAAAACACAATAATACACTGACGAACTTTTAAAAACCAGAAATGTTCAATTAAATTAAAGACAAAGATCAAAATATCATAGAAGACGGTACAGTTTATGTTATGTTTATGTTATGATTACAATATACTAACGAATATTCAAAAAGTTATGTACAAATCACAACAAAGTACACACAAGAACTTTATGTTTATTATACATTGTTTTTAAACTAAAATTTCAAAAAGAGAACATTTCTTTAGTGTAAATCACATTTTCCAGAAAAGTATATTATACTAAACATTCTACATACACGTTACATTTATTAAACTCAACAAATCCGAGCATAATACAACCATAAAACATTTTTTCGTCATGCTTGTGATGCAGCGTCTCACATGTGAAGTTTGAGTTTAGATCAACATAAATCCTTGACAAATTCCTTCTACTATAGCAAGAGTAAAAAACCTCACATGCGGCGATTGCAAAATTCGTTAATTTTTGCTACGTTAATCCGATACTCAAGGAAAAGAAGTAGGAACTAAATAAATATTAATACTCAAAATTTAACAACCTTAGATCTATTTCTTGGCCAAAATACTTTTATTTTAAAGAATATTTCAAGTACTCTTTGTTGTTCCTAACGTTATATTTCATATTTCTAGACAGCTTGACTTATGGAATACACAGGTACCTCTTAGAGCAATTACCACAAGGCATCATGAAAACTTTCACAAGAGTATTTCGCTTTGGCATTGGAAAAATCCATCATTACTCATTACTTACTTCACCGACTTTGACACAAACGTATATTGCGCACGAACGTAATTATCGGTTGATATTATTTAATCGTGCCAAATGTGTGCTTCAATGAAATACGACACCCGTAATTACTTATGTGTAGATTTAGTGCTAATGGTTTGAATTGAAGACAGTGAATTTACTTGTAACATTATTATGACATGTTACGAATACATTTCAAATGTAATGCTACCTACGCATTACTGTATGTTGTTAGTTTGTGGTTAATGCTGAAGGTTTATTGCTTTCCATTTCAATTAGATTGATTCTATCGGAATGATTCATCTTTTTTCATATCCACCGGAATATCCGGTATTAGAGGTATTTATCTTTAACGATGATTTTTCTATGAGTCTAAATAATTCTTTGAGTAGGTAAAGAATGTTATAACATTTCACGTTTTGCTATTTCCTTTAATCAAGGATAAACCATTACAAACATATATTTAGTTCTATTTATTGTATATTAAATATTATTTTCTCTATCATTTGTAGTTGTATGTATTTTTCTGTTTAAGCAGTACATTTGGTATGGACAAATTATTTTTTACGTCTGAAACATATATCACAGACTCTTGAAAGAAAATTTGCAAGTCCCATTGTTATCATGGGTTCATAATACTTCTAAA
>JAODGA020056108.1:0-16518 GCA_027574885.2 Drusilla canaliculata
TGTTGGTCTTTGAACGCAGCGCCTTAAAGTTGTAACCGTCTGCTGTCTGCTTCTCTGCTCCCTGCTTGTTTGCCTGCCTGCCTGCTGTCTGCCGCCTGGCGGATTGCCCTCACCGCAACATTGCGCCAAACTGCCGTTGTTATCCGACACGGCTTTGGCCATGCGCGCACGCCGTGTCACCATTTAGCATCAACCTGGCAAGGTGGTTTTAATTAAGTTAACTCCACACGCGCTACTGCAGCGCATTACGAGCGTGATTGCGCGCGCAGGCCCCTGACAACAATGGACCGTAAATTAATTTAGGGCCAGTGCCACTACTACTACTACCACCACTAGCTTTGTCTCTTTGTGCGGCCCAAAAAGGCGTCTCTCTGGCGTTCCCAAAACTGGGAAACAGTTACCCAGCCAAACAGTTCCAATCGATGAGTTCAAACGATGTTTGGAAAGTTTGTTTTTGAAGGCACGACGCAATACGCGACGCACGGTTTCGACGTTTTGCTGTTGCTGTTATTATCGAGCGTAATCAAAGTTGAGCGCAAAAAGCAAATTTCGGCGAGTGACGGGGATCGTTTCCATCGTGTTTGTATTGATGCGGAAAATCAATTTACTAAAAGTGTCATCTTCGATTATTATTTTATATTGTCCCTTGCCGCACGCGGGGCACGCATGCCACGATCGATTGCCGATAAATGCCAAGCCTCTCTAGGGTGGTGCACCTCGACGACTTTTTTTTATTGAGCTACTTAGTATAATTAAAAGCGCCGATCTTTCCGGGAAAATAAGTGCACTTAGATGCCTTCCCAGGGTGTAATTTGCCTTCTGGGTATGAAACCCGAAATATATTTATTGGCTAAGAATAAGAGGAAGGGGAAAATGGGGAAGGGGATACTAACTACCGGATACGGCGTTAAGCTAAGCCTGGTTTTGGGAGGATGGGGGATCATCGCAAGAAGGCGTCGTCTTCCTAACGAGATGAGCCACGGGCTTCCTCAATACTTTCCCCAAAAAGGGGTTGACGTCGGTTTTAATAATGCCGCCGCCACGTCTTCCTTCGGGTTTGATTTATGTTCTGGCAGATGAGAGCGATAAATACGCGCTCTCGCCGCCGCTGCCGTCTCTCTTTTGCGCTCATTGTTGGCTACGGCTGTGCCGAAAAGAGGAGAAGAGAGCTGGAGGGGCACTAGCATCAGACTTGGGTTTGGATTAATTAATAATCGGAGCCGCCTGCGCGAGCTGCGTGAGCAGCCATAAGTTGAATCTGAATAGAGCATGGCGGCCGCGATGGTTTTCATACAAAGTACGTATTCATGGCTTCATGGCAGAGGCGGCGGCGGTGGTGTGAGGATATTCCGCGGATCGTTCAACTTGGCAATGGTGGCGTGGTTGGTGTGCGGTCTTGCTGGCGGTTTGGGATACGAAGGAGCGGCGCCTGTCGACTTGACACGTATAAATGGCTTTTTCGCGCGTTGAATCTCTTGCAATTCTGCTCCTGTCCTTTCTTGGGTTTAAAGGTGTTCGTGTAATACTGAATTTGAATGGGTGATTTTTGGTCTAGACTTGTCCGGGATAATCTTTTACAGGTTAAAGTTTAATAAAGATATTTTTTTTAAATTCTTTTCTACTCTAATAATTGTCTGTCTGGTCAGTGGAAAGATGAGAAAGGTTAGGTTAAGTTAAGTTAGGAATAGATAAGAGTCTAGAGAGGGTTAAGGAAAGTAAACGATGCTTAATTTGGGCGTTTAAGAAAGTAGAATTATCTGAAAGTAGAAGAGTTTTATCTAGAAAGTCTTGAAATATAGTTCAATGAATTTGATACATATTGGGATAGTAGAAGAGAGTTCAGGATAGTAGAAGAGTATGTCGTAGAATTAAAGAAAGGAAGGTGTTTAATTTGAAGTAGGCTTTCAAAAAAAGGAGTCTAAAAAGTTTTTGAAATATAGTCCAATGAAATAGATAAAAGCAGAAGAGTGCGAAGAATAGAGTAAGGAGTTAGGCTGGCTAATAGAAGTGATGATCATCATTTTGGAGAAGAAATGTGTTTCGGAAGCATTTTAATAGTTGTGTGATTAATTCGTTTCGTGTATCCCCGGTATATGGCCATTAACGTTGTTGCAACGAAATTTATAATTCTCCAAGGGCGCTTCGGGTTGATTGGATTTCGGAAGTCACGGTCCAGTGAGCGTGAATCTGCTCCGGGGCTTATATCGGACACGATCCGATCGCCTCGTTTCGCTCGACCGTCCGTCTTCCATGCGGCCGGTTCCGCTCCCACAAACACTCTTGATCACAACAACCACTAAAGGTGTGCGCCCTTTCAATTAAATGCCATGTCCGCTCTTTTTTGTGTTTCCGATTCTCCGATTTTCCGGTGCAGACAACATGAAGCCCGCAAAGAAAACGATTGATCTCGCCATTCTGAAGAACGACCAGGATCTCTTGGACGCCGACGACGATTCGTTGGACTCCGACGAGGACGACGACAAGGACGACCTTGATGATTTGGGTGATGATACCGAGCTTGCCGACGACCCCAACATTGACGACATGGACGATGAGGATGATGACGAATATGATGACTCCGATCAGGATTGGGATGTGACGCCCGCATCGATCACGTCGACGCCCAAGCCGACGCCGTCGCCACCGTCGACCACTACCATCCCATCGACGACGGCGATGCCCACGCCCGATCCGTACTTTACCCACTTTGATCCGCGCAACGAGCACCAGAGCTACAAGGAGGCGCAGGTAACGAATGTTAGAATTTGCAATATTGCAGGCGGTCGTTAACGGTAACGTGTATTTGGCGTCAATTCAGGAGCGGCTAGAGGAGACGCATCGCGAGAAAGTCACTCATGTCATGAAAGATTGGTCTGATCTGGAGGAGCGCTATCAGGATATGCGTGCGACGGATCCGCGCGGCGCCGATGCGTTCAAGCAGCGCATGACTCAGCGTTTCCAGCAGACCGTGCAGGCCCTCGAGGAGGAAGGCGACGCCGAGAAGCATCAACTTGCCGCCATGCATCAGCAGCGCGTGCTGGCGCACATCAATCAACGCAAGAAGGAAGCGATGGGCTGCTACACGCAGGCATTGAATGAGCAACCACCTAATGTGAGTCAATCCACCATTTTCAATAACCATTTTCAATTAAAATATATTCCGCAGAGAATTATCCAGCTCAAATTATCGAACGTGCGCATGTACATATGCAGGCATTTGTCAAGTTTATGATTTGCTAGTGCTTATATCAAAAATCTACTGTTTACATATAATTTTGCTTAGTCATCATGTTATGAGTTTTCAGCAAAGAGTTGCAAAAATGTTAAAAAATAAATAAAAAACAGACAAATGTATACACACGCCATTTGTCTAGCTAGATCTTTGACGTAGAATATTTAGTCATGGTCGCTAGAGTTCTGTAACTGGAGCTTCTTGTTACGTATGTACATTATTAAAACTAGACGCTCTAGTAAAACTCTACCTAGAATTTAGAGTGGTTCTCTCTAGCGCGTTCTAGAGATTGTTTACACTCCTAGATTCAAATTAAAGCACGCTAGATTAACTCATATATATATATATATATAATGATTATAGTAAGTTAAAATGGTCACAACTCAAATGTATGTCTAGTGAAACAATAAAAGCTCTCATCCTGCTGGCAATCTGGCAGTGGCATGCTGTGATATGCACTAATTAATGCGTCTGATTTGGCGTTTTCGCAGACGCATCGTGTGCAGAAGTGTCTGCAGAAATTGCTGCGCTCGCTGCACAAGGACCGCGCGCACGCCATCACTCACTACCGCCATCTGCTGTCGAGCAGCCTGGAGGCGGCGGCGCGCGAACAGCCGCGCACGCTGGAACGTCTCACCGACATTGACCGCACCGTCAATCAGAGCATGCAAATGCTGAAGCGCTTCCCGGAACTGGCTGCCAAGATCGGACAGTTGATGGATGACTACATTCAGGCGCTGCGCTCCAAGGACGAGACGCCGGGCGCGTTGCTTGCAATGACGGCGGATGGGGAGCAGGCTATTTTGGACAAGTACCGCGATGAGGTGGTCAGCAAGCAGCAGGAGCGCGAACGGCAGCGGCTGCAGGAGAAAGCGCGCAAAGAGCAGCGCAAGAAGGAGCGCACTGAGTTGCGCGAAGAGAAGAAGCGCGTCGAGGCCGTGCTTGGGAAGAAGATCAGCAATTTTGACGCCGAGGACATGGAGGACGAATCGTTGCCCGAGGACAAAACCACCGTCTCATCAACGTTCGGCAGCACCGTCTCGGAGATTATGAGCAATTCGATTTCGACCGTCGATGATGAGGAGGTGCCTGTACAACAGCCACGCCATCGCGAAGTTGACGACGCCGCTGTGCAGCAGGCCGTTGAGGATGTCGCCGCTGTCGCTCATCAGCAAGACGTTATTCGGATTGCACATGCAATGACTCATGACTTTGGTCACGGCGAACCCGTAAGTATCTCCTTTTATAAATATTATCAAGGAAATTGGTACAAACTTTAATATTACAAACGTGTTTTTAGAGCTACTCTGTTCACCGCGAAGTATACGGACGTAGAGATGGTCGCAGCGTGTACTTCACGCTAGCATTCGCCGGCATGGCGTTGATGGCCGCCGTCGTCGTCGGCATTGCGGTCGCGCGCCGCCGATCGGCGCGATCCCCGCAGAGCCAGGGCTTCATCGAGGTGGACCAGGCGGCCACGCCCGAGGAGCGGCACGTTGCCAACATGCAGATCAACGGTTACGAGAATCCCACCTACAAATACTTTGAGGTGAAGGAGTAAACCCGTCACCGGGCTTACACACACGCCCAATCTAGAAGCGTGTGGACGCCGACATCTGTGTAACAAGAAAATGAAGAAAAACAGATTAGTGTAGTAGGGCTTTATTTTTCGAAATGCATATTTAGGCACTGGGGAATTAATAACATTGCTCTGCTGCTGGGACGGCGTAACGAAAACGTAGTCATGCAACTAAACCAATACCAAAACAGCTACTTGTTACAATCTAACATCCAACAAAACAGAAAACGTAATCAACACGGTAACGTAATCAAAAAAAGAAACATGGTATCATCTCCGAGCAGCAGGGATGCGTTTGTTTTGTTTCAATAATTTTTTTAAAAATATTATTAAATTGTATTAGCGCCGCGCCGGTGACGATGACGCCGAGGAAGTGTTTTTGTTTGTTACGTTTTGTATTAATTTTTGTGTTCGTTTTGCGTATGCCATATCAATATTTTATTGTAGTATTTAGGTTTATATACGAATCATTCCACAGGCACACTACTCACCCATACACACGACTCACCCGAGTTCAGTTTGTCATCGTACTTAATATTTTACACACTCGAAATGATGCACACCACGTACGAGCAAAACCTAAAATGGCCGCGCATCCGACGCCGTGCCAACGCCACGTGCACACGCCGCCACGTGCAGCTAGAGCACATATATAGCAATTAAACCAACTTATCACCGCGCATAATCTATATATATATATATATCTAGATAGAGCTAGAGCTATTAGCCTAAGCGAACAACCATTGAAATCAATATTAAGCATTACAAAAAACGAGGAGTTGGTTCGAAAGTGTCTTAGTAGAGTTCAAGAAATCGTCACGCACTTGGTGCGCACGTGCACGCAAGTCGACGCGGCGTCGGATTTAGCTTTAGCAAAGAGTATTTATAAGCGAGAAGTAAAGTGAAGCAAAAATAATAACAATAATATTACTACTTATTTCACATGTGCGAGGTTTTTCGATTTCGGGAGAATAAAACGCGCGCGAAAAACGGAGAACATCCTGCACGTGTCAGTCCATGTTTTTAACAATGAAACGTTTATTACTTGCTACTTTTGATTGAAAACACATTTAATAGCGAGTCTCAAAGGTTCGTTAAGGCAGCTTTAGAATTTTGGCGGGAAAATAATGATTTTTTTCTTTTTGGTGAAGAAGAACTAATCGTAATCAGTATAATTTAATAAGAGATAACGGAGTGTCGTGAGAAGCTTATTTCTTACAAAAAAACATCAAGAAACAGTTGTAATCAAGAACAATAACTACTCTAACACGGAACTATTCACAGCAACATTAACAAACAAAAAATGAAATGCTTTTGCGATGCGTCGTGCTTTTCGCGATACTTCACCAAAATTAACATTGTAGCTAGATGTAAACGGTATATTTATAGACCCTCCATAAACTTGAAAATACCTAGATTATATAAACGATGCATGTCTAACCTTACCTTGATTCAAGCTTTTTGTACAAAGTAATTATTTTTATTTATTGATATTGATTATACATAAAGTATATATATATTATATATAAAATATACATAAACCGCTTCGTCACGGAACCGCTCCCGGCCGTAAAAAAAATAGTAAGTAAACACGTGGGCGGCGCTCTTAATATTTACAAAAACTATGAATATGAGACAAAAAAATGAAGATGCGAGAAAGATGATATACATAATACAAAATACTTGACGATGATTATGATGATGATGATGAGCACAATAATTAATTAAATGAATTGAGAAAATTTGCGCAATGTGCGATGGGTCTATCTTAACACAACACAAAACAAACAAAAAGATGTTTAATGTAAAAATGTTTATAAAAAGCAGACAATGGCGTTTCAAGATGGTGGTTTAGGTACACGGCGCATGCGCCATTCGCGCAGCTAACGTTCATTCCGGGTGCAGAACAAGAGCAAATTATGTATCGGTATCGGATCATTTCTTTTGGAAATACTCTTCGCACCGTCTGTGAATATACTTAAAACTAACTTGTATGTCTCTTTCTTTCGACAATGAGTGTGTTTTTTACCGTTTTTCCGTGCATTATCTAAAAACGGTCATAACTAAATGATGACGATTTTGTCCTTTGAATTCGTGCGTTCGTTATTATTTTAAATTTAAAACTCATGGATTGCAAAGCATACAAACAAAGTTTGAATACCAAAAACAAGAAAACATCATACGAGAACAACCGCATCTCAACGGAGATGTAATTGTAGCTGAATTGAGTTCGGATTTGGATTGAACCTAAGCGTTCATCGTTTGTAACGACCGTATTGAATTTCAAAATCCTCTAATTATTGCGTACACACATGCAAATGCAAATATGTATTACACAGCCGTAAAATTTTTCAGGTCGTGGATTTGATTGGTGTCAACACAAATAAATGCAAACCGATGTTCTTTATATCTTACTACGAAATCTCTGACTATCTATCAAATAGCATAATACTAAAACTAAAATTAACGATAGATAGTAAAGAATCTAAAGAATTAATTAATGAAAAAAAAGTGTGTCGTTCGATGTGAATACAATATAAAACATAGCGTTTAGGTTCTTATTAAAGATGATGATGAAAAAAAGTAAATGATCAAAACAATTGATATGTTGAATACTATGGGATTCTTGGGATCATTATATGTTTAATGTCCAAAAAAATTACTAATTAATACACAACCAAAGCGTAATAATCGTAAGCGTGAACATTCAAAACACCCGTGTCTCATCTTATTACAATCTGCAAATATGATCGATCCGCAAATTGGAATTATTAGTGTTAGTCACCTAGTAAGTATATGTTTTGTGGCCATGTAATTTTAAATTTAATGTAATAAAGAATTAATTATTTTAGATTTACTCAAACTGTGCGTTTGTATTTTTTTGCAACGTTTACCTTTCTATAGTTGATGGTACCAGCCGTCGGTGGTTGGTAAAACATGGTAAATATGTAGAATAAGAGATTGTTGGTAGTTTAAATGTTTTATTTGTTTCTTTATTTGAATGGTACAATGTACATTTCTCCTTGCGGCATCATCAGGTACTGACAAAATGAAATTATAGTACGTGTTTAAATACAATTAATTGTTGGCGAGGGAGGTAAACGGAGAGGTAGGTAGTAACTCAAGTTTGTCATTGTGAAGGTTTTTCGCATCTGTGGTGGCCGCATGTTTGATGTACAAAGCTTCTAAGATATTAAGTTTATTGCCCTTATTATCTAAATGCAAAATATTGAGGGTTTGCATCGAGCATTTATGGCTACCTCGTTGTCAGTACCTGATGATGCCGCAAGGCAAAATGTACGTTGTACCATTCAAATAAAGAAACAAGTAAAACCTTTAAATTACCAACAATCTCTCATTCTACATATTTACCTTTCTTTTTACAGACGATTAAATTAAAGTATTGTTATTTTCCTACAGGGTTCACACCAAGATAAGAGTGCATGTCTGAGTAAAAACTTTGAAATCTGTTTCTCGGAAATGAATACAAAAATCAACGTATATTGATTATTTGATCAAGAAGGCAGTCTAATTTTGTGCACATGCAGTTTTTGTAGAGTGATCTTGATAGTTTTTGAGATAAGTATTAAGTGTTAAAAGCAGAGGTTGTGCTAAATAATAAAATTCTAGAACTTTACAAACTTTAAACATTGCAGACATAAACTATAAAATTAGGTGCAAAATTGCTTTTTACTTGAAAACTATCAACATTTTTCAAGATATTAAAAAAAATGATTTATATCAGTCAGGAGAGTGTTCTTCTTTGATTGCGATTATTTTGGTTTCGGTCAGAAAACACAAAATATTTATTTTGTAAACTATCAAGGTCACCAGAAAGAAACTATATCTATATATGAGCATTTCCATTACTTTTCGACAACTTTATTTTGGGTCAATAGTTTCCCAAGCTTGAAACTTGGAGGCATTTTAGAACAAATTAATTGCTGATTTTTCCCGCAAAAATTAATTTTTTTCATCTATGTAGAAAAAAAGTTGTGAATTTAAAAGAAAATTGAAATTTACATTGTAGTGTCCGCTTGCGGTGCTCGTTTAAGAACGCGCGAGGGGAAGTCGGAGCGGTAAGCGCATTCTTCAATGTAAACTTTAAAATTTCAAAAATTCATACCTTTTTTCTACATACATGAAAAATTTTTGCGGGAAAAATCAGCAATTAATTCCTTCTAAAAAGCCTTAAAAATTTCATGCTTGGGAAATTTTTGACCTAAAATAAAGTTGTCGAAAAGTAATGGAAATGCTCATATATATACTAATAAAGTTTAATAGTTAAAAAATACGAGTATTTACAAAATTTGGCTTATTATGGCATTAACTTATTTCAAAGTTAACCTAATCACACTTAACTTTGGCTAACACTAATTTTTCTTGTTCTTTTAAACCAGAGTTGTTTGCTTTTGTTATTGTTGTTATTTTGATGTTGATGACATTCAATATTTTATATATTTTAATATTGTACATAGTCACTTCTTGTGCAAGTTTTCAGTTTTACTACAAAATTAATTTTTATTAAAATATGTAAAAGATGTTGAGTGAATTCTGTACAAACCACCTGCGACCCATTACCTAAGTGTCATATTTTTTATTTTTTGTAGATTGAACTATAGATTGAAGTTACCACAGTAGGCAAAGTTAAAACTTTCTACAATAATTAATTAACTTGTGTTCAAAACTTTAATAAAACCACTACAAGTCATATTCTAATTACCTCAAAGCTTACAATTAATCTAAAATCCCAAGAAAAGTTTTATAAAGCTTGATTAAATTATAGCGTGTCCTTCGAGTTAGCTAAACCACGTTCTATTAAATTATGTTCTTTCTAGTTTAATTTTAATTGATTGTGTTTGTTTTGTAGATGATTGTGCGGGTGTTTGGTGATGGATCAACAACAGATGTACCTGTAACACCAGAAACAACTTGTTCTGATTTGATTGAGTGTTGCCGAGATCCTGGTGATGAGTCTTGTGATTTGATAGCAGTGTGTCCAGAAAAAGGAGGTAAATCTACTATTTATTTTTTATTATCCTATAATATGATCATATCGTAACGAGTGATGATATGAACTCATATCGTAACTGTTAAACGTTATAGTTTTGTTTTGGAGGAAAGTTAAGACAGATTTTAATATGGAAGGCTTGGCTCAAATGTAAATTTACGTGAAGCGGTATTAAGCAATTAAGAATCTGCTTAAAAACTTTTCACAAAGTACGGTCGCGCCTACGAGGTTTTTCGTTGATTTTAGCCTTGACGGAGCATTTTCCGACGCTCACGTCACAAGCTAAAGGAGTAAAATTAACACCAGCCAAAGGGAAACATCACTCCTGCAAGGCAAAGTGTTTAACTTTGCTTTAAGCGTCGTTGGTGGCAATTTTCCCTAAAGGGCTACAATTTACATTTCAATAAGTCGTCCAATTTCACACTTCACCAAGGTGTGAGGAATATTTCTCTCTCTATACTTTTCGTATTTCGTTTGCATGTATTTTGTATACAATGTCGCAGGTAGCTACACATTTTTTACAGGAATGATTTTAGTCCTGTCAAGGTTTATGAATTAAGTGGATGGTAAAATTCTTTTTTGTGCGAATTTTTGCGATATTTTACTTGATGTACAGATATGTACAGACAATTGTGTATAAGCACGAAACAACCCGAAGTTAGGAACCATAAAAGGTTATACTGAAAAGTAGAATAAAATAAAAAATTATGTGACAAAATGCGTAAAAAGGATGCATACAAACAACATTAACAAGGGGTTGGTTTGCAAAATTTTATTTTTTAACACATTTTTATGATATTTTTTGATGTTTATTATGAACATTTGAAATTAAGTTTTTCTTACAATTACATGCAAAAGTAGTTATAACGTGCAACTTTACAAGCATGGAGACTTGACAATATTGTTCAACAGTTACGATATGAGCTGCATATCAACACTTGTTACGATATGGGATATTGATTATATATTGATTAGATATTGTGTAATGCTTACTATACGCTGCAAGTGTTTCTTTGCCGTATGCGTCAAATTTTACTAAAAAATCAATTTTCTCTTATCATTTTTAAATATTTGAATACAGCATAACCCTTTTCAAGCTAATAAATATCCAAGATATATAGCTTTATAGAAATCGGTTTAGTCGTTTTTGAGTTATAATGTTGTTACAAACACCACTTTGTTATATAGATTTACTTGTATGAATTACCTATGTATAAATCATTACAATATGGTAATTTTACAATTATATCTATCAAATCAAATATAACATGACCTAACAGTAGCTAACCTGTTCTAATATAACTTATTCTGTATTAAAACAATTTCAAACATTTAACCGAATTTAAACTAATTAACAGTCATAGATATAAGTTATACAAATAGTCATAATTCATAATATATGTTTTAGTGTTTGTCTTAGTGATATTGGTAATATTCTTATGACCTAGCAAGTTTTAAACATCCATTTTTTTTGTTTAAAACTAGTGTAATCTATTATTACGGCAAAGAGGATTAAAAGTCTTTATAATATGTAACATAATAGAAGCTCATAGAACAAAGATTTTTAATTAATTAATTAATTAATCTCCATGATACGCGAGAAACGCGTTTTAAAAAGAACTAAAGAAGAGTAACTTTTAAAAATTCTAGCTATGTACTAAAAATAAGTTTATGTAAAAAAAACGAGTATTATTATTATTATATCTTGTTACATAAAGGAATTATGCGGTGTAAATTTTGTAGTAAACCCGAAATTTCCAATAAATGCATTAGGGATTCCAGTAATCAGGTAATCTGATTAAATCACGCTTCGATTTAAATTGTAACTTCTACAACATTGGAAGAGCATTGACATGAAAAGCGTTAATTTGAATTGTGCTTTTGCAATGAAAAATTTATCAATAAACAATATAATAACGAATATTAATGTTAACAAGTAACGATAAACATCCAAAACAAAGCTAAAAAAAGTTTTTTCAAAACTAGTGAGAGTAAAAATTGCAGCGTTGTGGTTGGTTGAAATCTCTACTATTTTCGACGATTCTCCACGAATTGATATTGATTTTGATCCAAATGGAATAAGTGCGTTCACACCAAATTTTTGTTGCGTATGTAAGTAGCCAATAGACGCTTAGACGCTCTTATTCAAATATAAATAAACAACACACTACACACAACGCAAGTTTGGTTTCAACGCTGAAGTATAGAAACAAACTTAATTGGCGGATATGTAACTATAACCTTAAAACGTCAAACGACGGCTAACTTATAACAAAATGTTAATAACAATCTCTAAAATTGTAAATTTTTGTTCAAATTATGTGAGCAGTCATTACATTGTATAATCTATTCACTCTAGATTGTGTTAAGTGATCTTTGGGACGAGTTGAACAAAAAAACGTTGTACACATTTGTAGAATTTTCTCGTTCTTCAAACACACTTTGCTAATGCAATTTTTTTCCTGAGTTGTTACGTAAAGTACTATTATTTAGGGTTGACATTCCATAAACAACAAATAATTTTTTTTACTCTACTGTAATTTGAAATATTTGAAGGAAAGTCTACTTTATTTATACTTTTTGTTACTTTTAGAAGGAAAATATAATAAAACCTACAAGCATTTATCTTTATCACATGTCTCTTCTGTTTAATCAGTAGATATACAATCTACTTAGGGATCAATTTAATACAAATCAGAAAATTGCAATCGCTTCTTTTTTTATTTTGCCTTTTCGTAGACAACTGCGGTCCCTTGCAATAAAAATACGTTTCCAATTGATTTCAGGATCCTGTTACTTTGGTCTTTGGTCCTTGTATTAAGAAAATACACACTACAACTTAATAGAATCAACCAATTTGTTGTGTGTGTTTTTCGTCACTTCTATCTCACTTTTTACACTAGTTTCTACATTATTAATATATAAGCAAAATAATTTTCAAAGTTTTCTTCTAGTTTTGTTATAATTAATATATAAATTAGGAAGCCAGAAATTCGGAAGTTTACTATTGAAAATAATAATATTTGTACAGAGAATTAGTGTCTCCGGAAGCGAACCCCAATCTCAGGTAAATATAATTTCGTTAATTATTCCATGTGTACGTGAGTTTCCTACATCCGTAAAGTTTGTCGTGCATCATATTGGATTTGCTTGGTATAGCAATAGAGGAATCCTTAATTGATACCCGTGTAAACTGAACGTGCAACGTCAAGAAGTCGTCCTATTTGTCTGTTTGTCCTGCAACTGTACTGAAATTAATTTACACAGTATACCTATGGATTTGGTAGAGTTATAATTCTCTAAGATATCAAATATGGCGTTAACTTGGGCTAAATTTGATAAGGGTACATTTAATCAAATTTATTTATGATTAAAACAAAGTGTTGCATGTATATAACCTAAATGTAAGCCTACTTAACCTAACCATACATAACCTAACTAAACCTGATACCATCTAACCTAATTGAACCCATTCTAACTCATGGTAATTCAACTTAACTAAAACCCAACCTAACTCAATCTAACCTAACTTAAATGAACTGAACTGAACTGAACTGAATTGAACTGAACTGAACTGAACTGAACTGAATTGAACTGAACTGAACTGAACTGAACTTAACTTAACTTAACCTAATATACCACACCCTAATCTAACCTAACTAAATCAACCTAACCTAACCAAACCTAAATACATTGTAAACCAAAAAAAATTGAAACATACTATCTGTCCTTGAGTTGATAACACACACAAATTTCACACCGTAACTACGTAACATCGCCATAGGCAATAATTTCTTTTTCCTGCTGATCGATACGAAAATACGTTTCCAGACCACGGTTGCTATCATTGCTATAAACTAGCACCTACAGGTTGTTTCAATTGTAGTAACACGCACAATATTTCATAGTTACAGTATCAAGATAATAGAATATATGATTGTAGTACGTAATCATATTCGGCAAACACTGTTGTCCGAGTTGCGTGGTCATTCTAAATTATGAACGTCAATATTGATCGAGCAACTAACGTGCGATGTCGTATCTTTCTCATTAAATTAATCATGACAATCGATATACTTTGTATACATCGACACACACGCCCAACATGTTTTTGAATTTCTACGTGCATTCATATAGTGTCGTCGGTTGGTAGCAGGTCGAAAGGTGGCAACCGGGTGTAGTACTTGTGGCAGCAGGAAAATTCGCAATATTACGCAAATCTCACGTTCGCAAAATCTACGTTAAATATCACGTACTTTTAATTGCATTATAAAGTTGCTAAATACATAGTGTGCGTGTCATTATTGGCAAAATGATGGTCGTAACGTCGGAGAAGACGAAATTCAGCGAACCAATTGACCCGAACTTTGCATCTGCTTCCATGTTTGTGCCGCCAAAGAGTTTGCGAATGGGTAAATTATTTGACAAACTTGTAGGTAAATTTCGCTCAAATATTAAAGGAACGGACGACGTTTTTTCGCTCAAAGCTGCAGCGTAAGATTGCCGCGCATTCAAGTGTATCCAATCAAGGGAGCTTTATCCAATCTTCTTCTATTTTCTTATATTTTCCGCCCGCTTTTAGCAGGCAACGAATTTAACGTTGCCTGCTTTTATGTTTGTTTACGCGATACTTTAAATTACATTCGGCCAAGAAGATACCTAATTTTGAAATTATAATTTGCAGCTTCGCTGGCTGTAACAAGCGTTTAAATCATCTTGTTTAATATTGTTATTTTTATATATTTTGTTGTTGGTACAGTTGATAGAGTTGATTTTTGTTGAAAATACTTTTTAACAAGTTGTATTTACATTCAATTACAGAATGTTTACTGAAGCAAAGTAATCATCTATTTCAACTATAAATTCCTCTACTTTGATCGAAGACAATTTAAACGATAAACTTATTATAAAAACAAGTCTATTTATGAGTTATCATAGGTTTTATATACACAACTCTTACATTTTAAATATTTTTAAATATTTTTATGCACATTATTTTTCCTATAGCAAATACAAATCCAATAACGAGAGAATCATCAAAATCGGTCTGGTCGTTTTTGAGTTATAAAATTGTTACAAGCACCACTCTCTTTTACATTTGGAGAATAAGCATAATTGACATAAGCATAATTAACTATATAGTTTATAAAAAATTATAAGAATGTTCTTAACATATTTGAGTACAAAGGGAACTTTATCAATTGTTTGTAGCTTTATAAAGGAATCATTGACACATATTTCAATACATTAGTATTATTCGTTCATGAGTTATCATGTTTTACATACATAACTCATAAGTTTTTTAAATTATTAAATAATTTTATACACAATATCCTTTCCTAATTAAATACAAATCCAATAACGAGAGAATCATTAAAATCGGTTTAGTTGTTTTTGAGTTATAAATGTTGTTACCAACACCACTTAAGAGCTATCGTAACAATTTTGAAATTTTTTTCCTCATTGGGCATATGTTATTTCCTGAAAGCATTAAATATATTAAAAAATTGAACAAGACAAAGTTGAAGAAATCTAAACAACGCAACAGCTTGTACAACTATATAAGAACTATATATTTGAAAAAATAGTTTCTAACATGTTTTATTCAATTTCAGAATGTCCACTAAGACAAACTGATCATCCATTGGAACTGTTGCAACGTTGGGGTTCAGGCAGACTTCTACTGAGATATACTGTACTCAGTGCAAATGGTATGTAAATTTTTATTCTTTAAATTATTGTTTTCTACGACAACATCGAAAAATGTTCATATCAAAAGTGTACATTTTGTACTGAATTTCATTTCGCACCGATTGCTAGCCAAGTTGCTAGGCAACGAGTGCGATATGAATATTTCGTGTTCGGTCTGCTGTTTTTGATAACAAAACTAAGGTGGCTTAAACAATATAACGTCAAACAACAAATGTCATCAGTTTGTTACAGTTTGTGCATTACAAATAATTTCGTAGGTATTTCGTTGAAAAAGATGAAGAAATATAAACTAACTAAGGCTTTTACATGAGTTGTCATCTACAATTCCTAAACTAAGGATATGAATACATTTGAATATCATAAATATATTTCCCAAATCATCTTGGAGTACTATTTATCATCTATAATAAATTACGGGATTTAATTACTGTCGAACCTTATATTTTGGTGTCTGCTCAATAGAATTGCGCTATCTCTGTCCGCCTTGCGAAATATTAATTCGGAGGCGCTATTACACCTGGCCAATTAATAACGTAATAACGTTTGTAATCAATAACGTGACTAAAGTTAGCTCATAGACTAGCTCAATAGAAGTTATAATATATTATCGGCGTTCAATAAGCCTTTGCCACTGTTCTTACACTTGCACTTTGCATAACTTGTTGGAGCATCTTAGGGAATTGGTTTATGTGTCTGGACTTTAGTTACACTTTTGTTATCAAATTTAATCTCTTATTTTTTTAGGGAGTTATGCGTTTTTTTAACAACAAAATTGTGGTAAAGTTCAGTTTATTTGTGTATGAGTTCTCAGAGGTTTTACATATATAACTTATAAATTATTTAAATTCTTAAATGTTTTTATACACTATATTTTTTCTTAGACAAATACAAATTCAGTAATGGAAGAATAATTAAAATTGGTTTGGTTGTTTTTGAGTTATAAATGCGTTACAAGCACCACTTTCTTTTAAATATTGAGAATAA
>JAODGA020056139.1:0-11376 GCA_027574885.2 Drusilla canaliculata
CCACAATGCAATCACTTGGGAAATAGTGGGACGCATAGAAGGATAATAACAAAATTGGAAAAAAAGAAGGAATGTCGTTGTCGTTGCACACCAGCCACGTACTGTGTACGTGTGATTTGTAAGTGTGTATCCGGAGGTCGGATTGCTATTATCATAAATTAGTTGGAATGGGTTGACGTCTATAGTGAATAAAGCTCAATGGTTGCATGATACGGGAAGTTACGATGTTTACCTCGGGGATCCGAAGGAGAGCGCATTTGGCGAACGTGTGCTGTGCGGCCAGCGAGCAAAGACACGAAACTGCGACAAGGGTGGTTTGGCGGCGCGGGTGTGTGTGCGGGGGTGGTTGCCGCGACTGGTGGACGGCGGGCAGTTGGTCGCCCGCACGCAAGGGTGGCGGTCCGAGAATTTACTCGCAATGGGACGATGCGGGGGGAGGCAAAAGAGAAGACTCGGCGACTGGTTCCCGACTGATGCCCCGATACCCGCTTGTTTATGGGACGGCTTAAACTATGTCCAGTCTAACGGAGCTCATATACAATGCTATCTTCAGATCCCGATGGAACAGGGACAACTTATTCGAGTCCGAGAGGGGAAATCGCCGATCGGGAAAGCTGTGTCGTTGATCCGATACAACCACACCAACAAACAACCATCATTGCTTTAGAAGTTAAGGTAAATTTGGAAATATCATCTAAAAAGTCAAATTTTATTAATGTTATTTCAATGACAGTTTAGTCATTTTCTTGTTGCAGAAATTATTTTAAATAATTTTCTGAAAACTTGTAATAATGAAAAGAAATAACCACTATCCTTATTGTAGGCAAGAAATGGAGACACTCTCCGATAGAATCGACAAGTTTATTGTGCATAGTCTCCTGTCTACTAATATCTGGAGACATCGCCGCAGGTAGCCGTTGGCTAAAGCTCAACTATCGATGATAACCATGTCCCATCCCAAGATACCTAAGTTGACTAGGAAAAAAGCAGGTAAAATGCGGGCGTGCTGACCCGCTTCAAAAAATGTAGAGAGTTGCGGGGAGAAGCCCAGGTGAAATACGTCCCGATAGCATAATGCCGTCTTGGGAGGGTGTCCTCCCTACTTCTCCTTCAGAGGCCCAGAGCGTCGCCGTCCGATTATTGTCCGACAAGAAAGTAAAAAGGGAAGATACGGTGCCGGTGGGAGTTGGACGTCAATTCGCGTTGACCGGGACTAAACACTATCGATACCTATTGCCGCTTGCAAACTCTTAAACTAAGGTTTATAACTGTTTGCGTTGTTCACCTTTTCTGCCGATTGGGTTTTGGCGGAGCAATTTTCTAACGCCCACTATATTGTTTGGTGCGCAATTTGCACACATGTGCGCAAAAATCAAAAGCCCCAGCCTGTTTGGCCATCTACGTACTGGTGGAATTTATGTCTGATTTCCGCTATTTCATTTCTTATCCCTCTTTTTGCTTTAGATACAAATTATTCCAGCCGGTGCAAATAAAACCCTAATTTATGTCCCTTTTAAGCCGTTTTGTTTCATGGCTGCTGTGTTTGTTGTGTGTTGATAGGTACATATTAAAATTTTCACGTGTGTGCCTTTTTGGGCTGCTGGTCTCTTTTGTGCGCCAGGGGGTGCATTGCGCACAATGGTTTTGAAAACTTGCAAAGGGGAATGAAGGAAATGAGGGAAATGAAAGGAAAAGACTAAACGCGACTGGGACGAGCCGCGAAGCGCGCGCGCCCGCACTCAAAGAGTCGGAAAGACATGCCGGGGAATGGTTGGAATAACAGATCAGACTCGAAATATGTACGAATTGCGTAAATGAAAAATAAAACTTTCCATCTGCTGGCAATGCAGGCGCGTCGTTTTTCGCCGTCGTTACGCGTTCGCGCGCGCCTCCCCGAGCGAGCGCACATGTGTCTCGATTGTACTCGTGAGAAATCACTTCGTTCATTTTTCGAAACGTATAGAGCGCGTAACGAAACGTAATACCGTCTGTTTGGCGTGAAATATCAAAATATACCAGACTTGAGTCGCAGATAGGACGTTTGTTGTATTGTTTGCTTGATTATTATTTCAAACAACGCACATATTTGAATTTTGTATAGATACTTGGATAAAAGCGGATTTTTCTAGATTTAAAAATTAAAGTCGCAAAGTAGTGAGATTAAAATCTTTAAAATTTTAAGCGTGCAAGCCTCCAGCAATTTTACACGCTGAAAAAAAAACTAAAAATCACCCAGCATTAAATTTTATCAACACCCTTTTTTCAAGACCGCTTCTTTTCAACCCTTACTCGTGTACCGCGGACGCGTAGTTGAAATGATGAAATTTTAATGTAAGTCTTTCTACTTTGTACACTCATTTTTTGCGCCGAAAGTTTTTATTCTTTATGCCCGCAGGTTTTTACCGAAGCGTCGTCAATGTGAAGGCAAGCCATGCTCAAAATTAACGAAAACCTAAAGGCGAACTGAAAACTTCTCAGCGCTGAGCAGAGCAGCAAAGAAGGGAAATCTCATTCGAGTGTGTTGAGATTTTACGATCGACATGCAAAAAAACTCGAATTCTTTCTTCCGGACTCCACAAAAAGCGTTTCCACCTCGATTACTTAGTTAATGAAATTAATCCGGAATGAACCTAGTCATCGCGATTAAATAGCAAATCTTCAAGGTCCAAGCATAGGGTGCATTACTTCTATAACGCAAAACGTAAACCCTTCATCGGTTTGCTTGCTCTAAAGGTATTCTAATCCTTGCTGCGTTTGCTCTAAGATGCTTTACGGTCGCCGCTCCGGCGATAACTGCGCACGCGATTTATGAGTGTTGGACATGCTGATTCCTTGCGCACACGCGTAATTATAGCGAGTAATGTGTTGGCGAATAAGCGGCGTGCCATAAATCAGGAAGAAGGCCGGGACGCGTGCAAGTCACAAGTGCAAATACACGTCTCGGGCGCCCGGAGAGTCCTCTCTTTGCTGTGGGCATTACAATGTGTACCAGTTGAATGCTGCATGAAGTCAAAACGCGCAATTAGAACCGCCGTTTAACACCCTGATGCATGGCCGTACACAGACGCGAGCGTGGTGTCGTCCCCGCGGACGCCGCCACCGCCGCCGTTGCCGCCGCCGACTGCAATGAGCGAACGCCTCGACGTGTAAGCGTGCCGACAAGCGAGCCATGCTAAACGTTATTTATTGTATTTACAACTGCATTATGTGTTGTATATATGTATGTGTGCCGGAGGCCTGTACGTTTGTCTACTTCTTGTTTAAGTTTCATTACGATCTGTAAACCTTATTCTTGTGATGTGTTGACTCTAACATACAAGACTTAGTATCTTACAAAATGTCATAATTTTCCTCCCATGGTCCCATAGACCATGGGAGAAAAGTCTTCTTATATGATAAGAAATTATTCTTATGAGAAATTTTAATTCATTCAAAGAGCGGCCAAATAGATATTTATACTCAAGGGGCAACGGATGAACATTTAATTTCTTAATGTTTTAGCTTTCTGATAATTAGGCAAATATCTAAATCAAACTATTCTCAATTAACTTTGGAAATGATAAACTAATTAATTTAACATGCTTGCACTTTTAGTTTTCTCTGTGTTATCCACATTGGAACAACCCGAAATATGCACAAATGAGACAGTACCATTTGTGTTATGTGATTTGTGCATATAACTTTAATGGAAATTTGTGTCCCCGAACGCTGCGCGATAGTCAAAAAGCTGCAATCGCACGTCCCGTTTTAAATGCACTTTATTGATGACAATTCAATAATTATATGGCGCGCTTTAGCGTTGCAGATACGAAATCATAGATGGAACTTCGTTTATTGCGACACGGCTTTGCCGCCGCCGCGCATGCCGCACACGTAGCGGCGGCGGAGCGAGTGAGCTTTTGCCGCTTTATCTACCGCTTTCCGGCGTTGTTTACGAGCTAATTATATCGTTTGCCTCCCATTTGGTTTGTGTGTGCAATCGCACGCGCGCTTAGCGACATGTGACGGTGCGACATGTTTGCTGGCTGCAGCAAACAGCTGAAAACACTATCAGCAACCCTTTTGAGTCGAGGAGATCTAAACATTTGTGGAAAAACACCGATCACTATACGGATCATGTAACTGTCGTAAATTCTATACTATTTCACGTACAATGCCTCTAATCTTGATGGTTGGAGTTAACACAGGGTTTGATAAAAGTTAACACAATTGTTTTCATCAAGACAAAACTGTATTTTGTGTTTTTATATTACATATTAAAAGAGAACTAAGTCAGATAATCCGTCATAAATATTTTTTTGTGTTTGTGTGTACTTTACTCTATTTTGAAGTAAATATGTCAACAATGTTAAAAATATATGTAATGGCATGTTTAAATTAGTCTTACAAGAACTTATTTTTAAAATTTTACTATTATTTTACATTAATTTCTACAAAATAGTGTCGCAAATTATATTTATTTAAACATTGATAGTAATTTTAGTTTTGATTAGCATTTCTCATAAAAAAATATTTAATTTTAAAGCTGTGGATTTAGCTTTTAGTATTTTTAATACTTGTAACGTTGTTGCTTTTATTTCAAAGTATCGAGAAAAAATTTAAATCTTTGTTCTCTGTTTTACAGTGTCTTCAATAGAATGCGTTTGATATTTGTTTATAGAATACCGTTAATTTATAATTGAAACAGTAGTGTCACTTTTGATCACTAAGTAACATTACTTTACAAGGAATGCTCAACCAATAATAAGACTCCAAAATTATTTTTTTATTTAACATACATGGTAAATTTATAAACTATAATAAAAAATTAAACAAGAAATATTGGTTGCCAATAACTACTTTGAAAGATCAAATAATGGCTTTTTTAAAGATATTTTTGGTGCTACTTCTTTTTAACGCATTGACTGCTGTGGTTATTTGCGTATGTTGTCCTTGTTCCTTGGTCCTTGTTTAAATGGCACGAGTAATAAAGTACATCGCCTCGCCCCGTTAATATTTGACAAGAACCACTTTTTCCTTTGACCTATCAAGGAATCGAACCAAAGACCTCTCGCATTGTAGTCATTGAACATACCACTATGCCACCGAGGTTGGTGCTATTTATAAGTGGAAACGTTGATAACAATATATAATATTTTAGAAGATCAACTAATCCCATGCACAATATATCCGTCTCTTAAATTACTAACCACAAGTTATATAACAGGCTTTTCTGCCCTTTCTGACACTGGACAAAACGTATTATTTCAAGCGATAAATACTCCACAATGCTAAGGTTACGCCGCAGGACAATGCTTGCCCCTCGTATTAAAACTATGATCCTTTTATTATATACAAAAGTAATTCAAATTTCACATCGACTCCATTCAACCCTTGCGCGAGCATACGCTGCCCTCGGTTCGCTTTCCAGCCTTCTTTCGCATTCCGAGGCGCATATATCACACGCGTCGCATATATAAAAGGAATCTGGCTGTCATAATCTCTCTTACAATACCCATTGCCGGCGCCTCGCGCACTCTCCGCACAAACCGCAAGTGCGAATTACATTTCAAGCCGCGCGCACACCAGCACGAAAAAACATTTCAATATGTTGCGTTTTAATCCGGAGGAGTACTCATCTATTACATGTTAAGGCCGGTGGCAAATGCCCGCGCCGGGCACGAATGTTTATTATATGTAATGGCTGAGCGTTTTGCAAAGACCCGGGGCCGAGAGATCGGTATGTAAAGGGTCCACACGCGCTCGCGCACACAGAAAAGCCCTCCGCTTCTAAGTGATTCATGTATTGTTTCTCGTTTAGGCTCCGACTGCGGGGGTGCCGCCGCTGCCGCCGCCGCCACCGCGGCGAGAAGACCCGTAAACCAGTGGAAATTATGTCCTTTGCAAGTGAATTGTGTAGCACAACCGACGGCAACCCTAAATTATGAAAATGCAAAAAAATACCGCCGCGCGGCACTCATACATCCGCACGGGCGGCGGCGGTGGCGGGTTGGTAAGAGCACACGCAGTCTAATAGAATTCGTGTATCGTCAGGAAGCGCCGTGCAGCCCACATGCAGATCCAGCCAGCCTGCCGGCGTAATATAGGATGCGCGCACTGAAGTAGATTTGAAGTAGCGAATGCGAGACAAATAAAACTCGGCCCCTTCTAGTTTAATACGCCATTTTTACTCCAAACCTATGCGTTCGGAAGTGGCGGCTGGCTGGTTTAGAGGTTATGCTATCCTGCCGCCTCCCAACCACCACCGCGGAGCTCCAACTCACGGAGGTAGAAGTAAAACCTGGGATTTCTCATTGTGACTTATTTATTATTGTACAGGGGTATTATGTTTAAATATGTACCTCCAGACCTGCATTATTCGTTCTTTTTTCCGAAATTTTTGTTTATTTGCCAGGAATTAAATCTAATATTTCTCTAAATTTACGACTGAAATGTAACAGAAATATTACCACTCTTCACGTTATAGAAAATAAGATATAAAGTAAATGATGTATAACTAATCGTTTGTAACAAATCAAATCTAAATTTCAAATTACGAATTGCGAATTACGAGTTGCAAATCATGAATTCTAAACTTTGCAAACTAGCGTAATCTGCATCTTTGGCGTTTCGAATGCGTTCCACTTAGTGAATGATACACCAAAGTTACAGCATTTTCGGGCCGGTATATATATGGCACGGTATGGATTTCATTAGAAACGAATTTATGTAACGCCGATAAGGACCTTCTATCAATATATTAAATCATTTGCGTCACGCCGAGCGGCGCGCTTGCGAGGCGGCGCAGCGCAGCGGATGTACAAAGAACTTTATTTAAAAGTAATAAATCAAAAGGGCCCCGAACTGAAGCGCGAACGCCAGCACCGCTGCTGCTGCCGCCGCCGCCGCCACCGCCACCGTTTTTGGCGTAATCTGTACAAATGCAGTTACGCCCGAAACTCCAATAAATTATATTTGTTCTTCAAAATGGGAATTCGGCCTCGTTCATTTTCACCAAATTATCGTAAATCAAAAACGACGTTGAGCTTCAAAATAATATTTATATACTACTCGCAACTCGTAACTCTCGCGTCGCTCTCGTTTTACGCGGTTGACGCTCTATATATGCGTTTGCGCGCGCTTTTTGCCCACGGCTGCAAATGGTGGAATGGGCGGGAAAAAAATCCGGTTGAGAGCCGCGGTGGTTAGTGAGTGTTATTTTTTGCCCTGACGCCGCTCACAAATCATCCACTCATTGGGGACATCAATGCGAAATGAATTGAAATAAGTGGCATTGGATTTCATGAATTATTGCACGTATTTTGAGATACGTTTTGAATGAATTTATTAGGAATACTAATGCAATAATTAAAATCTATACAAAAACTTTTAAAGCATATTCGATTGGAGAAAATATGGACGAAATTTGTATGAAAACCTTTTCTGTGTCTTTTCAGCTTTAATTTAAATTTAACATGCAATTTATCGAAATTTATCGGTTACATTTGAGCGCGTTCTGTATAATTTTCATTATTCTGAAAATTGTCGGACGTTAGAATGTAGAATATTAAACGCGTCCCAGCAGCGCCGAACAAAACGAAAGATGCGCAATGTTATCAGCCACTGCAACCCATCTCCTCTCTCTTGCCCTCGCTACTCCCCGTAAAATGCCGGCTGCCTGCGCGAAGGACGAAATATTTATATTTACGGCTGTTTTGTCCACCTGCTACTGCAGTCTATCATATCTCCAGATATCGGAGATACGGAGATAATTGCCGGCAACACATTGTCCTTATAGAAGGATTGCGCATGCAGTTATTTACTAATGGGGCAGTTTAGCATCATAAAACTGCCCGGCTTCGCCGGCACGAAATTATTATCCCTTTTATTTATGGACCGATATTATTAATTTGTCTCGATGCTTGGACACACACACATTTTGGAAACAGCGCGTCGACTGCTGGTCGTTTTTAATTAAAATTTGTTACTGTCGCCGGGCGGGTAATGAAAGAAAGCTCCGAAGCGCGTAATAAAGAAATGTATGTAAAAAAAAGAAAAGAAACTTTCGACCGTGACAGGACTCGAACCTGCAATCTTCGGATCCGAAGTCCGACGCCTTATCCATTAGGCCACACGGTCTGGTGCAAGCTTCGCTCCGTAATACTGTTTATCAGGATGACCTAAAACAAGTTAGTTGTTACATGTGTTGCCTATAATAAACTGTAAATTTTGAATTTATTTATTAAAAAATGTAATTATTACTATTCATAAATTTATTAAATACATTTATTTACCCATATTACATTAAATCATAATATAAGCTGAACATATCTATGTAATGATAAAAATCAATTAATTGAAACATGAATAATGTATTAAAAAAACGTATTATTAAATTTGGTTTCTTGAATAATGAATATTAGAAAAAAAAAGGTTTTACACTTATTGTTTCATATTTGGAATACATTTGTTTGGATCTTTTTTCATTTTTACATTATTTCTTTTGAGAGAGCATTCTTGTGGATGACATAACTTTCTAGTTTTCACAACAACGTTGACGCCACTTTTGCACACGCTCGTCGGTGTTGCTAATTTACTTTTATGCAAGTTTACTCGTCTTTTTCGCGTCTTATCATCCGGCACGCCGCACTACAAACCACGAGTAGTCTAGCGTGCTCCCATGAAGACACGGGAGTGAAATTGCGGCGTTTCTCGTGTATCTTCATGCGCGGAGAGGCAGAATATCAAAGTGCACGAACAACTAGTTGCAGTTAGGCACGGTAGCTGCTGCCGAATTACACCGCCAGACGTAAGCCAACAACGGCGGCGGATATCTTGGATGTTATATGCAAGTTGTGGCCGAGAAAATTCCACTCACAAACCGCGAAAAGTGGAAGATGAGCAACTGGAGCAAAACTCCAACGGAAGTCTGCATTCCTCGATGCAGAAAGCATCAAGATTTTATTAATGTCAACAACAGTAGTCACTAACATGCAGACATAATGAGTTACATGAACATAATTCGAGATAATTTACTTAATGTTATAATTTATGTCAAATTCTTTGTACAAATATTGATAAATATTGTAACGCTACATTGTTGATTTACGAGGTAATAAATTAGGTGTAGTTTTCTTTTGTTTGCATATTTAATTACATGGTTCACAAAACAACACGCGAAACAACTTTCAACCTGTGCAATTCATGACCTCGAAGGATTAATGACGGAAACAATAAAATACAGGTGAAACAACGCACCTCTGTGAAAGGTGCGGTGGGCTTTAGGCGAAAAGATATTTCAACGTATTAATTAAAATGCGGTCGTGTTAAACAGATCTGCGCTGGCAATAATTTCAAAATCAGTAAGCTGGCATAAAGCTCAGAGTAAAATGCTTACATTCTCGACTGTTAAGGTCCTGTCGCCGCTTTTGTCCCGCTATTGTGCGTTGCTTAAAATTAGAGCGTCTGCCGTCCAGGAGCGGCCACTTTGCACCTATATATTTGCGCATTGTCGCCGCGAGATCGGATATCAGTTGGCGTGCTATCCCCCGTAGCATTCGAATGGCTTTTCACATATAAGTGTACCACCAGCGTGACCCGTAAAATGCTGCCTTAGATTAGCAGCTTCTGCACATTTCTAATGTAAACCGCACCGCTCGACTGAATTCAGCGTTTTAATATGGAAATAATAATCGCTGAGTCCTCGTCGACTGGCGTAATCCATGGTTAGGGATTTTGTGATGCTGGGATTTGAACAGTTAACTATATTTTCATTTAAATCATTATAATATAAAATTTATTGTTTTGACATATTATTAAGTAGGAATCTAAGTACTAGTCGGTAGGAGTTTTTAAGTTGTTTCTTTGATCCTTGATATTTATAATAATCAATACTAATCTTAATCGTTTGCTGATGTTAGATAGGTACCGAGACTTCCGACGATGGTGAAGATATACACACGTCTATTAAGCAAAATAGAGAAAGACGCTGTTTGAGGAGAGCACAACGCGAGTCTAATTAATTTCCTTTCATCATATCACAAAACGGACAGACAATCCCTTTGTAGGTCTTATTTTCCTTTTGACTGACAAGGCCATAAGAAGCGCACGATCCAACGGAGGCCTTTCTTATCCTAATTAGCTCTTAGTTAGCTTGGCACGGACACGAGACCGGCGTGAAAGCAAGCGTATTCGCAAGCGGTGGCAGAAGCAAGAGATCAGCGTTTGGGAATCGCTAGCAGGCATACACGCACAGTACAGCAGGAGGCGCGCGCGTCGTGACGTTTACGCGCAAGCAAAAGGGCTTTTGACATTAGTCCTGCTGCAGTAAGCGACGCGACTTGAAACCGCAGTACAAAAGCAAAGATGGACTGCGCCCGATGGGAAGCTGTTTCGGTAAGAAGAGAGTGAGACAAATGGAGCGACGCGCATCGTCGAAATGTCAAAATCATTCATACACCATCAAGGGAGTCTTTGCGGGCCCCGGAGTGATTCAACTACTCATTCGCATTTGTGGTCCTTCGGGCTATGCGTTAAGAGGAAGACAATGTTCGAATTAATAGATCAAAGACTTCTTAAGCACAGAAAAATTATAGAAACGATGATTATTTCAATTAGGTTCTAGTAAATTCAAAAATGTCACTTCAACACACTGCTTTATTAATCGTTCCTTGAAATAAGAAATAGCATAAAATTACTGTGTGCTTAATGAGTGGAGAAATTAATTTACTATGCGTTTGCCACATGGTTAGTGCTTTAGTACTTGAACAACTATTACAAAACGGTTGAAATCGACCCTCTTTTGTAACTCATTCAAGCTTTCCACGCTTCACTTCATGCTCGAGAGAGTGCCCACACTTGCGCGTTGTGTTGGTTCGTCCCGACGTCGGCATTTCCACGTTTTCACGTTTCGGGGCGCGAAAGTGATGAATGAACGAGGCAAGCAAAACCGAGTTTACCACTACACAGAGTTAAGCCTGTATATACATAAATGCGTCAGAGTAGCAAACAAAAACACGTTGTCGAAATAGAAGGGTTTATTTCATTTATATTAGCATATTTACTTTTATAAATATACTAGCTGACCCCGTAAACATCGTACTATAAGAAATGTTTTAATATAAATTACTCTTAGCAAAAACAATTCCAACAAAAAATGAATCATTAAAATTGGTCATAATACTGCCGTAGAGACAATAATTTCAATCATGGCAGCTATTTTTGACTTTTGATTTTTGAGCAAAAAAACGTTGTACACAATTTTGCCAGTAAACATTTGTGATTTGCTCCGTGTTTAGTAATACTCGTTTCGCTCGTACTTAAAACACACGTCGCTCGCACAAGTCGTTACCTGGCTTGTAGCGTAAAGTATTATTGGTTTCACAATGAACATTTTAA
>JAODGA020056249.1:0-30127 GCA_027574885.2 Drusilla canaliculata
AAACAGTTATAACGAAATGTCAACAACAGCCTCTAAAATTGTAAATTTTAGTTCAAATTATGTGCGAAGTTCTTAGTTTGTATAATATCTATACTCTAGCTAGTGTAATGTGATCTTTCGGACGAGTTAAGCGAAAAAAAGTTGTACACGACGCCAGTAAACATTTGCAATTTGCTCCGTAATTTGTAGTACTTGCTTTGCTCATACTCCAAACACACGTCGTTAGTGCATATTGTTTCCCAGCTTGTTGCGTAAAGTACTATGTTCCTGCTCTATAAAATCACGTTTCTTCTCAAGAATATTCGCTCTGCTCGTTCTTCATTTACGCACAATTTTAAATATGTATTGGGAATAAATAGCAAAAATGCGTTAGTAACTGGCAATTTCATTTGTACGTGTCCAGGAGTAATAATAACTTTGTTTGAGGTATTGATGTAATAAAAGGCAGTTTTATGATACGTCTTGCGGATATTTCAAGCAAGGTAAAAATAACTTAAATAAGCTACTTAATTTTTTTTGTAGGAAAACGATTATTATTGAAAAACGAATAACAAAGTCATTAATTGCATAGTAATTGAATAAATATTTATTATGTAGGTATTGGAGTAGGTTACTATATTCTGGGAATGAATAACAAAATGTTATGGCTTAGAAAATTATACGTGATTTAAAGTTAATTCCATTGGTGTGCCCCCGAGTATAAAGATTGTTTCTAGTGTTGATGTTTAAGCGATTTTATGGTGCATTATGTGTATATTTAGGTAGGCTTTAAATACTCCGGTATGAGACATTACTAATCGAGACATTTTCATGAGTATTTTTCACTGTGGACATTATTAGTATTATATTTATACATGAAATCGTGGTTATTTAATCAATGGCTATCATATTGATAGCCTGACGCTAATTTTAGTGTTATTATCAATCAATGACAATCTTTATCCACGTGATTAAAGGAATATTTGAAGTAATATTCTATTACAAATAATTAAGATTATTGTCTAGTAGGTACCTAATATAAATAATTAAAATTATCTCGATTCTACATTTTGTTAAGTAAATATTACTGATGTAATTAGTTTATCTGTTATTGTACATTTGTTTGTACATTTGCTAATAATATCTTTAATTTTGTATTAGGTATAAATATCATACTATATCTCAAATAAACTAACGAGTTTAACGAGTTATATCATAAAATTGTTCTACAAAAAATAGATTTCGTATTTGTGATTAATCTAGTATTTGATAACAAGAAATTTCTTTAACGGCTATTTCACGAAACTTCCAATAAAAACAGTGGTTATTAGGTGAGACAATTGGATATATTATTATAGGAAATATAATTGGTTGAAAATATTAGTCTATAAATATTGCGTTCATAAAACACGCTGGAAAATTTACAGCTTGCCGCGATATTGTCGATGCAATATCGAATTATTGCATGTACATGTCGACCAGTATCATTTTTGTTTACAGCGATCATTGTTTATATTAAGTTATCTTATAGTGCATTGTGAGTCGTCAAATTGCTGGAATGCACTTATGTGCGTCGATAAGCGTCCGGAAAGTTTGCGTGTTTATTCAAATTAATTAGAAACCTGGATAAGATGGCCGTATTCGTCATGCACGTATTGATATCGGTATTGTTTACGAAATGCGTTCGTAATGCAAAACTTTATCGCGATATTTACAATTGGGGCTTCGGATTTACTGACCACAGGTGCCGGATTTTATTGCTGGGTGCGCGATAAATGGAATCACTGCCCGGCAACGGGTTGGAAGAGTTATGCGATTGCATCATCGCGACTCAATTATAAATATACCTCATATCGGATTTTGGATGAACCCGATTACGAAACTCGTTTAAAATTGCAGGCGCGCAAAGACCGACAGAGACCCGAGTGAAGTACATCGCACATTTCTTGGCTACCGTAAATCCATTTCAATCTGGCCATGCGAAAAATGCAGAGGATTAAATTCTGTTTATTTGCGCGCCAGATAGCGGTGTGCGAACAAAGGTGGCCATCGCTAACGGGCAACAAAGCTGCAATCGAAACAACAGCAATATATAAGATAAAGAAAAAAAAATTAAAACCGTTGCGCGGCTTCTTTCTTTATTTTTCGCAGCGCGCCTACGCGGAATAAATGACAAGAAATGATTACAAGAAAGACTGAAATTACATTTCATTTCGGCTATGCCTAGGTGAAAATATTAAATCTGATTATAATGACAGCTAATAATGGTTGGTTTTTGAATTTCCTATAAAACTGGATATTAATGGATATAATGAGCTATATAAATGCATAACATCCAACAAAGGACGGCTCTCTCCACCGGGAATGAAGAATTGAATTGAACAACAAAAATGCGTTCACTTATCGCCCCGCACACGTGCCGCCTGTCAGCGCGACCGGATAGTTGCATTGTTCTTTATTTCCACTTTTGCATCAATTTGTAGCAGCAGCACTGCGGGGTTTGCGTATATGTACACACACAAACACACACACATACACGGATTTTCATTTCGAGTGGCATCCTCGTACTGGCTTTTGTATGCGCTCTTCCGCCACAATTGCATCGCATTTGATTTCCATTCATTGCATTTCGCATTGAAATGCGCTCCGGTTTTTATGCGCTGCGCTTTTTATGCGCTCTCATCATCTGGACAGACGCGGAAAAAAGATGATTGTTTTTGTTGTGCTGTGTGCGCCCGACTGCCACTGTTGCGTGGCTGCGTGCTTGGCTTGGCTTGGTGCTAGAGCTGCGAGACCCTGAAATGGTTTCAATTGCCAGCGCGGCTGCTATTGCATTTAAATAATTTCGACGGTGCGCGCAAAGGCTTCCTTTGTCTTCGCCTGAGTTTATACACGCCGGCGAACGTCAATCTGCAGTAAATTGCGCGGATTTCCAGTGCATTCGCATCGCACATGTTTCAGTTGCTTTGTCTACCGTCTCTGTGTGTGCTCATCAGTCGTACAACAGCCGAGAAAGAAACCGTGTTCCAGACGCGACTTTACTGTGTGTTTTTTTTTTGCGTTTGCAACGCTGCTTATTTTTTTGATTTGTTACTGTGCCACTGCAGTCGCTATCACATGCACTAAATGTGATTTAGGAAAGCCGCGTACCCGGAGAAAGAAAGCATGCCACTCTGATTTCAGTTGCCAGTTTATAATACGAATTATAAAACGCTAGCGCGACGTGCTGTTTTGCTTATCCGCTCGTCGACCGTTGTTTTCCAGTTTGCTATCGAACCGTGCTTGGCACTCAACTTTCATTGCGCTGAGTGACTTGCAGCTATGATTTTCTCGTGGTTGACTGTACGTACACATGAGACGGACGGCGGTTTCTTTTAAAGTACAGCTCGAAAAATCTCCCAACCAAGAGGACGGTTATTGGTTTCGTTGAGATGCAGCAACAGCAACTTCACTCATCCGCACGCTTGTAATTGTCTGCAGCTTGCTGAAGAACCGCCGTGTTTTTCCTATCGTGGTTAGCAGAATGTCTCTTAGGAAATGTTTACGGCCGCGCAGTGCACGTCCGCAGCCATGTTTTTCGTACGTTATTGGGCCGACCAACGTGATAGAGCAAATGCGTTAAAAAGCAAAGTTTTCACTCATCGACGACTCTGAAGTTTATGTGCACTCAACAAAAAAGTTTTTGCGTGTAGCCTTCGATTAAAAATGCAATTTTAGCGACCGCGTCTACTTCGTTGTGGCATTATAAGTTTCTTTACTTAGAGCGTCGTAAATTTCGTTTATTTTTATCGATTTGTGTGCAAGGGCTACATTGAGTAAGGGAACAGTCTTTGTACGTTCCAAGTAACTTGGAAACCGTTTCTGGTTTAACCAACTAGGCTAACAATTTTGCATTATTGTATTTATTAACGTCTACGAATTCCATGCGTTGCAGTAGTTACTGCGGCATAATTGTTCGTTCTACGAATAATTTTCGTTGCGTCGATTGATTTCTACGGGCGCGATTCCTGTTCGCCAGTTAGCCAGCGCCGCCCTTCCTGGTCGTTTGCCGTGCGTTTATTCCATCATTTCAGCGAAAGTGGCTTTCGATGGCAACGCATAGAGATGTATTTGATGCGAGGGTGTCTCACATGCAACAGCACCCAGAGGCCGGGTGCCTAGTGGTCTCGCTGACTCGGTTTCCTCGCCGCCTCCTTTTGCGCAAGCCTCCCACCCTGCCGTAATTGCCGTTAGCGTTCGCCGCTCTTGAAACCCATGCATGCTGGTGCCTGCGGATTGCACATTGGAGGGGAAAGTCTGTGCGAGGGCGAAGGCTGATGGCAAACTGGGCAAACTTTGTCCGGGCCACGAGTTTCCAGAGTTTTCCTGGGCGGCGTTGCCCACTGTTTTATGTTTGTGGTGCGTTGCGCACATGAGTCTGGATCGTTCATGCGGGAACGTCCGTGTTATGGTACGATTTTATCCGTATATACAGGATGAGACAGAACATGTGAGAATGTCCTCTGCGCGCGTTGTGCGTAAGTCAACGCTCGTTCTACCTTGCTCTAAGCAGAGAAATCCGAAAGCATTGAACAGATATGAATTATGAAATAGTCAAACGTAGATGATGAAACCGTTTCTTTCGTGAAAACGAAGATCATGTGATGCAAGATGTTGGTATCGGCAGCGAGGCGTTTTCGGGTCCTCCTTGTAGAAACGGGGGCCCCGAGCTGGTCTGAACTTTACGTTTGGTCGTAACATGGGCGAGCATGCAGCGCACACACGAAAATGGCAACGTTGGAGTTATCGATCACCCACCTAAATCTATGGGTTTTGCCGTGGCTGGATAGAACTCGCACTCCTCCGCCTGGCGGGGGCCCCCCTCCCCCCCGCGCGTCATTACCGAGCGGCAGCCGCACGGTTTTCATTTCGTGCTTGGCTGTTGCGGCGCGTTTCTACTCTGGTCTCCCTCCGCCCGACCGCGTTCGAGTATGCATGCCCAAAATACGCAGGACCCTGCTGTGGTGGGGCAACGAACATGCACGAGGCGTGCCGACCGCACACGACAGCAATCAGTTGCTGTTTGGTCGTCGTCGAGGCCTCCTCGTTTTCACCGTTTTCACAACGTGCTACAAAACTACAGTTTTGCCCCTTGATTGCTTATTAGTTCACAAAAACCGCCAACCGATATGACCTGATTCAGTTGATGACTAGTAGCTGCGCGATGTCAGGTATCTCGTACTTCCGCCGCAGTATGCTGTTTTATACGAATTCTGATTATGGAACTCACTGTTGCATAACTTAACCGTACGTGTGTGGTGCACGAAACAATGCTTGGTAAAAACCAACTTGTTGCCACGTTCCGTGATATAAACATTTTCCCATGAAACTTCATTTAACGTGGATGACGATACGTTTGTTCATCTGCGTTTGTTAATGGTACAACAAAGCATGCATAGAACATAGAATATTGTGTCAAATAGAAAAATTTTTTTCGATGATTCAGCTAATTATGATTGAAAGAGCTAAGGTAAATTGCAAACTAATGTATAGGTTTATTAATATACGGTTGTACTGCTTTTTCACTCATTCTTAACTAATTTTAAAATGCTACATCGTTGTTTTTATAAGATATGTGAATTTCCATCTCTGGTCATGGGAGAGTTGTGTTCAGTGTAAGGTCAATTATTGAGATTTTCTTGTTTTTTTAAATTTTAATTAGCATGAACAGTGTGAGTTAAAATTATCCTAGACTGTGTATGGGGGATCTAAGGTCTAAGGTTGGCAGGTGCCTTGCCGTTTAGCATTTCTTGTTATTGGAAATTGGAATATTGGGAGGGCGAATGTAATTTACGAGATGAATGCAGCAATTGCGTAAATACGCTTTGGTAATAGCAACGAGGGGGACGCAATGGGCCGAAGCCATAACACCGCGCGCACCGGCTCGTTCCATATGTAATATGACGACGTGCGATGAACTTGCTGCATGCACACACAGTCGATGGCATTCCATTTATGCGTCGCACCGCGAGCATACATAACAAGACGTAAATAAACATACGCGGGGAATATGCCAAATGGATGCGTGCGTAATAGCGCAGCGCAGTGTGCTCTTGTCCGTTTGCGGGGGCCCCCCCCTTGATTGACGACCGATGCCATTACGTCTCTCGGCATTAGTGGTCAGCACTGGAGGCCTGTGCGCAAATTCAACGGCACAACGCAAATGCAGGCAAACGCGAAGTCAACAATATGGCCGGTCTCTCCGACTTTGGTTGCAATTGTTCGACGTTATCATGGCAACCGGTTGCCAACCGAGCCGCCCGGACGAGATCGACCCGTTTCGCAGCGGACACATCCAAAACGTCAGCGGCGGGCACGATTTGTGTGCCTCGCGGTGATTTTTGCCTTCGATCCGCATGAGGGACGGCCGGCTGGAGGAAAAAATACGGCTGAGCGGAAAAGTTTCGGAGCGCTGTTCTGGCTTCGGGAAGATGTGCCTCTCTTTGCGAGCAATTTGGGCTCGTTGATAGTGACAGGTCGAATGGATGAAGGAATGTCTACAATTTCTAATCCAGCTACGTCCTCACTATAGAGGGGCCTCTATAGTGAGGACGTAGCGGGACTGCAGCCATTTTCGGCTCAAAGCCTTTCCGTAGTTATGCGACGCTTGGTCCTAGGTCCCAATACCTTTTCGTTGCGCAAAAGCCTTTGGGCTCGTCGGGAACGCATGGGCTATTTTTTTTTTTCGCCGGCAGCTCTCTGTGAGCGCGCTATTACGTCGCAGCGTGGTGCTGTTTCAAGAGCGTGGTGATTGCGCGCGCTTTGGGTTTTGTGTATGAAGCGGGGCTCGACCGTCATGCCACGGCGTTGTGTATATCGTCGGGTCGGGTCGGCTTGTTTTTGTATGCGTCGAGTATAAAATGGCTGCTGACTCATCGCTACTAGCCGTCCTGCGTACGTTGGCCAGGCACAACACAGCCCGCCGCGCAGGCATGCACACACCGACTGTAGGCCGCGTACGTGACTTCCATTTACAAACATATTATGCCATGATAACGACTTTTTTTCATGCGAATTTTGCATTTATTTATTTTGTCGTACCTGGCGTGTGGTGCGCGCGTATTGGAGTTGTGGCAATATGTAGACTACGTCACTCGCCTTTAGTCGGAAGGAAAAATTGCAAACCACTAATACCGCTAATTGTGCGTCGTCCTCGCGCGTGGCTATTAATGCAAAGAAAGCAACGACCAAAACATTGGCTATCTATCATCGAAAATCACTCTTGCGAATTTGCAATTTGCATACGACGTAACCCTGCTTAAATCAGCCAGCATAGCACCCGACATTCGGATTCATTATAATTTACGACATTTTTGATAAATAACAACCTTGTCATGCAAATCAGCAAATTTTGCTGCAAGTGACTGGGTTTGTGAAACAGTCTGGATCGAATGACATTTCGCTTGAATTATATCATTGCAAATAGAATACAGCTTAGGTGTATTGTTTTGGCTCGCGCCGAGACTGGTTTGCTGCATACAGACAGCGATTTCATTTGGCAATAAGTTGTTATCTAAAATACTCGCGGCGACGTAAATTCGAACTCAAAGTTCGCGTCTATTTAAAACCCGTACGTGTATCATTTTTATATACAAAAAATAGACGTTATGTAAACGTCTTGCGAACGCCTTGCTTGATCATTTCGGCGCGTTGCGAGTTAAGTGCCCTGTATATTTTTATCGCGCATACGGTTTTATTTACGTCACTAAGGTCATTGGAGGAATAAATATTTGCTTTAAGCAAAGCCACATACACGAAGCATGTGCATATACACTGAGTACATAGATGCGCTGTTCGTTGTAAGATGAACCGACTGTATGGTTGCATGATCGTCATGACCAGGTCAGAGAAAAACAAGCTTTTCTCGAGAACTTAACTAAAATGCAAAAGAGTATTTGAATGTAAGCCAAAATGGCAATATTTCATTCTACAATGAATATAATTTACTTTGCAATGCACTACATTGCATTGTATGGCGTTAATTTTGTCTCCTCTTATTGGGGTTTAAATATATTTTCGGTTGGATTAGACTGTTTTTAAATTGTAGTCTCTCAACTTTCAATGCATTATACACAATCGCTATTATATTTTGGTTTTATTTGGAACATTATTAACATGAATCTATTCCTCTCCACAATATAATGTGATAGAAATTACTTTAAAATGCAATTAATATATATCATCTTATTATTTCAAGCACTTAAAGTACGTGGATCTTTTTCTGCTGCTTAGACAAACATATACTGCAAAAATGAATCGTCCTGTTTGTCTCGTTTGCGAAATATGCATTAATAGGGAATTTACAATAAGTTATAGCCCAATGAAATGTTAGAATTTAATATATTGCTGTCTGAAATGAGTAAATCCATTGTAATATGTAAATAACAGTGGCTATATTGAAAGTACGCCAAAGAAGCAATAGTACAGATGAAATGTCATTAAAACTTGTGAAATATCCGAAACAGTTATTCATGCAGAAAAAGATAAATGAAAGATATATAAATGCAGAATTGTATTAATACAAATTATAATAATATTATATATTACTTGTTTCAGTCATCAAAATTTTTAATAGTTTGTACAAGGTTTTTATGAAGGAAAAATGTAAAAAATGTGCAGAAAATTCGAATATTTCAGAAAACTTAACATCTGCGCTATCAATCAAACCGGGAGTTCAAAAGTTGACATTTTGGCAGTCGATGCATTTTATGATGTAAACATCCACTAAGAAAAGATATTTGGAAATTCCAACCCTAAGAGGGTACAATGGTATTATGATTGAAAGTTTATAGGGAAGTCTGTCAATTTCAAAGTTAGGGGTATGAAATTTTATATACAAGCTTCTAGTTATAAAAAAATTAATACGCTTCATTGTTTTTGAAAATTTGTCAATAGTTTTTGAAAATAGCTACAGAAATGATGAAAGTTTATATGAGAAGTCTGTCATTTTTGAAGTAAGAAGAATGTAATTGTTGAAGATCGTATGGAAAATTCAACTCGACGCGGGACAAATTGGGTGGAAATAAAAGTTTTAGAAAGGTTTGATCAGTTTGTAATTTACTATTAGTGTTTCTAGATTGGACTAAAAGGATTGACAATTTCCAAGTTTGTATGGAATTTAATTCAACTAATAAATTAACACATTTAATTTTCTAGGGCGTGACGAAGTTCGTCGGGGTCAAAACAAGTTATAAATATATTGTGGAATGCACTATGCGGGAACAAAATTTAAACAAAATATTACTTTTCAAATAAAACATCACCATACACCCGTGACGGGTAAATAAGATTATCTGTCACATATATATAAATCAAGAAATGTTTGGAAGTTTGGCCACTTTTTACGGCCTCAGTATTCAGGGAAGGAGAAAAATAAATAAGCAAACATTTTTCTAATTCTCCAACTTAAAATGTTACTATCTCGAAGTTTTGAAAAAGAAAAAACTTTCCCAAGGCGTTGGTGTGGTGGTCGGAGTAAATAGTAATTGTCTTATAGAAGGTCAGGGCTTAAAGATGGAGCTTTCCATCTTATTGCAATGTTGTTTCATTAAGGGTTTTCTATCTCTTGTATATTACGAATTTTCAAAAATATCAAAATTGGGGTTTGTGCACTGGTATAATTTATTAATATTAGAATATTCGGGTGCGTGTGCATGTACATAAACTTCAAAAAGTCACACTGCGCATTGTGCAGGCCTATACTCTAGTAAATAATAAAAACCAATATCACAAATTAAGTTATAGTTCATTACGCAACGAGCTAGGTAAGGATTTGCACTAGCGACGTGTTTTTGGGAGTGTAAGCGAAGCGAGGATTACAAATCAAGTAGAAATGTTTAGTGGAAGAGTTGTGTGCAACGTTTTTTTTTTTGCTTAACTCATCCAAAAGATCACTTAACACAAGCTAAAATATATAGATATTACAAAGTAAGGACTGCTCATATAATTTTAACGAAAATTTACAATTTTAGAGGCTGTCGTTGACATTGTGTTATAACTGTTAGCCGTTGTTTGAAGTTTTTAAAGTTATAGTTGCATGTCTGCCAACAGGTTTTTTTTGCTTTCTATAAGGCAGTAGTGTTCAAACCGAACTTGCGTTGTGCGTAGCGTGTTGTTTATTTTTATTTGAATGATAGCGTCAAAGCGCCTACTAGCGACTTATGTACGCAACAAAAATTTGGTCTGAACGCACGCATTCCATTTGGATAAAAAAATCAATACCAATTCGTGGGGATTTCAACCAACCACAACGCTGCAATTCTTATCCTCACTAGTTTTGAAAAAAAACTTTTATTCTTCGTTTTGGATGTTTATCCTTACTCGTTAATATAAATAGGTGTTATTACATTGTTTATTGATGAGTTATACCTCAACGCTATGAATTTATCTTTAAATTGTTATTATTTTTTTCAAAGATGAGTTGGTTTTGGAGTTTTGGAACCGTCCCCACGAATGTATTTATATAAAAACTCTATGGAGTAATATATTTTGGTTGGAACGAGTGGTGTTTTTAATCTCGCCGAATGGCCGGGGATCGTTTGATTGCTGCCTTAGTCTACTACTGATTTCATCGAACCATAACGCGACGGCATTGTTTTCGTCGTTCGCGGCAGCGACTCATCGCACTGGTCCGCTGCGTGAGTGTGCATCCAGCTCGACGCGCAGCAGGAATAGAAAGCTGGTGTGTGCGGCGTGCGCGCAGGCAGCGCAGCGCGTCTGCTCATGCCAGCCGCACACTATACGCGTCGCGAACACAGCTACAGGCGCGCACACTATGCCACGCCATGTGACTACTGAAACCCTTCTGCCATCCCCGCAGCGCGCGTCTGCACGACTGTGTTCCGCGTACATGTTGTGCGCGCTGGCGCGGCAACACTGCGTGCAGCACACGGCAGGCGAAGTTGGCCAGGCTGCGTGTGTGTGCATTCATACACATTAACCTGCTGCTGCTGCGCCGGGATCGGTAGCGCCTAGATTTTGGTGTTACTCCTGCAGTCCATTCACCGCATCGTCCCTTGTAACTTCTTGCATTGATCCCGGCTCAAATGTTCTTCAGATATTATACAGTTTTTTTCTTCCATTGAAATTCCGTATTTTTTGTTTTCACTGTGGGAATCTGATGCAGCAGGAAAATCGATAAACGACACCGTTTATCGCATCGTTCGATTGATAACAATTTTACCGATGTGCTGGGAAAGTGGGAACTAGAAGCGACAATTGCAGACGCATCTGTGCCTTGTAATTTTTATCCGCATTTTCACAAATTAAATAACCATTCTTTATCTTTATTTAAAATTTAAAGCTGATAATTGGGCACTATTAATCATAAGCGGAGCGATGTAAATTTAAGATATCCATCTGGTCTTACAAAAACGTTCTTGTAAGAAATACGTCCCCGATTCTCATCCAAATCAATAGTGGTTACATAAAAGAAATAATATTTAATGTATACCGTGTCTCCAGTAGTCCCATGGTATGCTAGTTAGGTGATATATACTTAATCCTATCTGCAATATTGTATGCACAACAAAAATCAACACTTGAATTCACTGAGTCTGTAACATGGAATGGTCAGAGCGATGTTTGAGGAACGTTACTCCACGTTGAAGGCAATTGAAAGAGAGATACTTAGGGGAGTTGGCTGTGGGTACGGAACGGGCACACGGTATGCGTGCACAGTGGTGCGTGGATCCTTTGGAAGTAAGCTTGCTGGCGATGCCGAGCAGCTTGTGACCGAGCGCTGTCCCCACTCCCAGCTATAGCTCGGTAAGCTGTGCAGGAAAGGGTATCTGCGCAGCAGGTTATCAGACAGGGAGAGAGAGAGAGAGCGCCTGCCCCTCCAGCGCCAATTGCTTGCGTTTCCACCCCGGACCCAATACCGGCTCAAGTCGCGCACACTCTGTACGCTCCGCCAGCGCACTTCCCAAGCTCAGAAATACGTCGCAATTCCTGCTGTAGCAGCCAAACGAACGGGTGGGGGGGCCTTGTGTGTCCACATCACTGCGGTGCGGCCTGCACCTACCGTCTCCCATGTCCTCATTGCAACTATTGCGCGTAGAGTTCCGATAGCTCTCCGCCTCGCAGCGTGCGAATCATTCGTAGCAGAGTTCATCTGGGGGGAAGATATTAAAGTTTCTTTGATTGCGAAACACATGCTCGATCGACATTGCTTTTAGTATCTGTATAAGCCAAAAAAGGAAACCTAACCACATTCGTGGGTAGTTCGTAGGAGAGGTATATTACTGGGAAACGCGTTGCGCTGATAAAAAGGTTCCGCGAGTTCAAATTGTAATATTGAAGTATGCGTACATATTTATCATTATCGTTCTGATAGATGGTTGTTATAGCTATTGCTTTTTTTAATTTTCACTTTTGAGTTTATTACGTAGACCTATGCGTATGTGCGTATATGTGAATATTGTGTTTAGCTGTTTAAATACAAATGCGTCGAGTTGCGAGGTATGCACATTCACCTGCAAAAGTTACGATTACGACGTGGACTCTAAATAGGCGCCCGAGCGAGCGAGCGCCATAAAGATTATTTATCGTCTCATTCAGGAAACGCGAAATGCAGTCCCGCGTACAGTCGTGTTATTGTTCTACGCACAACTGGCAGAACTTAATGGCGTTCATCTTTGTGATGTGTGCCTGCATATATATATGTACCTCTATATATATATAGTCGTTGTTGCAAGACTGCTTCTAGCACACCACCTCCCACGTGACGACAATGTCGATCTCCCTCCCATTGCCTTAGTTTTTTTTATTCGTGCACGCATTTTGTATATATGCGCCTGTAAGAAATTATGTATCTACCGTTCCAGCGGCTGTCATCGCAATGGGCAATTTATTTCTATTACTTGTTTTTTTTGTTGCCCATGTGAGATGTTTTTTGAGAAGTATCGGCGCATAATGGCGCGTTTGAAAATGATCCTCGCGACGGCTAATTACCATACACATGTACGTCGATTGCAGTCTGAAGCGGCTAATGACATGCTTTCTCATGTGCTTGCAGGTATGGACGCGTACAGAGTGTTAAATTGTTGCCGCGGAGCGGCGGTAAAGAGGAAGCGAGCAAGATGGCGTGCACGGTGGCGTTCATGGACATCAAGAGCGCGTCCAAGGCACACACCGCCGACCACAAGTTGGACGATAGAACTCTGACAACGGAGTACTACGAACCCGCCGCCATTCCGTCCTCGTCGTCGCCGCCGAACGCTGCCGCCGGATATTCGACGACGTCGCCATCCAACACCCGATTTCCAAATGGACACAGGTAGCGCGTCTTTTAAGATCGTTTACAAGCTGCACTCCCCAAAAAAACCCGTAAACATGTTCCCTGTAAACATAGACATTTGTCAGAATATTCAGATATTGTCAAATATTGGTGGTTATTGGGGGTATTTACTGAATGATATGAATAAGACAAAAGATTGCCCGAAGAAGCACGTAAAAGATACGTAAGTTAATTGATTTCGCGCACTCGGAAAGCGGGGGGGTCTTGGTTTGCGTTCGGTTGTAAACAACAACATCGCCGAAACTCGCTCAAACGCAAAATCGATGCGGGTAAAACGATGCGGGGACTGCTGCCAGCGTGGGCCATGCAGCCAGGAACACGTACGCATCCACTCTTACTAGTGGTACTGCTGCTCCTGCCGCCGCCGCAGCCACCACCGTACCATTTGCGCCGCGCGTTCACGTATAGGACGACTTGATGATATTAAAGCGGATGTGTTGTTATTACTATACGTACCCTTGCGCCTCTGCATACAAGTGACGGATCTATCATAGCAAAATAAATAAAGCTGTTTCCTATTAGCCATTTTCCGCATGCTTGTAGATTACGATATTGCATTCTGGGTTCTTAGGCAGGCTTTGTATTCTTACAGTTCGTCTGATGAGCATGGTAACTTCACCGAGTGTTTCTATGATCGAACCAACAACTCCCGGCAGCAGGGTGGCGACGGTGAGTACATCAGACGGCCGCCAACCTACCACGACAACGGGCGCGGACGAAATCGCGATCGCGGCTTTCGCAACGGCCCCTACAAGCTGGACATTATCGAACGCCATCGTGCGACGAATAACAGCTGGTCCACGTACGAAGGCAACAGTAGATACAATAACCAAGCGAACGATACAGGGTATAGCACAACGCCGACGGATACAAGCAGCAACAACGACCGGCGTTCGGAGCAGAGTACAAAGAAGAAAACCAAGTCGGGCTCCGGTAGCCGCACACCATCGCCATCCGGTAGTGCGTCGTCGCGGTCACCCTCTCGATCGCGCTCGCGTTCCGGCAGCAGCTCATCGTCCAGCTCGGTGTCGCGCGGTACGAGTTCCTCGGGGTCGCCCAAGTCGCGCCGGTTACCCTCAAGTGCGCCCAATCAGTCCATCGTCCATTCCGAAGACCGTCGACCGTTGGCGATCTGCGTGCGGAATTTGCCGCTGCGCTCCTCCGACACGTCGCTGAAGGATGGCCTCTTCCACGAGTACAAGAAGCACGGCAAGGTGACGTGGGTGAAGGTGGTCGGTCAGAATTCCGAGCGGCACGCGATCGTCTGCTTCAAGAAGCCGGAGGACGTCGACAAGGCCATCGAGGTCAGCTATGACAAGCTGTTCTTCGGCCACAAGATTGAAGTGGCGCCCTACCAAGGGTACGACGTGGAGGACAATGATTTGCGGCCATACGAAGCTGAAATTGACGAGTACCACCCGAAGGCGACGCGCACCCTCTTCATTGGCAACCTGGAGAAGGACGTGACGCCCTCGGATCTGCGAAAACATTTCGATTCGTTCGGCGAGATTATTGAGATCGACATTAAGAAACAGGGTTCGGCTAGTTCGTACGCGTTCTGCCAGTACAGTGACATTGTAAGTGTTGTTAAAGCTATACGGACCATGGACGGCGAACACTTGAACAACAACCGAATTAAACTCGGTTTCGGCAAGTCGATGCCAACGTCGTGCGTGTGGGTGGACGGTGTTAGTGATAGTGTCAACGAAAAGTACCTGAATATGCAATTCGATCCATTCGGCAACATAGGGCACATCTTCATCGATCGGGAGAAGGGTCAAGCGCTGATCTTCTTCGACCAGGTGATGAACGCTCAGGCGGCCGTGAACAAGACACGTGGCGTTAGTCTGCGTGGCCGACGCATTCAGGTCGATTTTGCTAGTCGGGAGTGTCAGGAGGCATTTTTCGAGAAGTTGGAGAAGCAGGGCCTGGTGTTTGAGAAACCAATTGACGATCGGCGAGATGTCATTCGTGGTTTCGACAACATGGGAGCAGGAAGATTTTCAAGGTACGTATTTTATTCTCTCCACAAACCAGAGCAGTTTGTTCTAACCTCTTCTTTGTAGTAGATATGAAACTCCGACGCGACCGCGAACGGCGTCCTACAGCGGTCGATCAGGCGGACCGGGTGCGGGAGCTTGTCCGGCTGGTGCAATACCATCTCCTGGTACGCCTGGTTCGGCGACCCCACGTGGCACGGGTTCGAGAAACCGGGTGCCCCGGTACGAGTACTACGATCAGCAGAACAACAGCGAGTACACTGAGCGGCACTTCCGCAACTATGACGAGTACAGTCAGGGTAGCGGAGCGTCGCACGAAGACACCTACGAGCACGAGTATCCGTACCACGAAAGCCCGTCGCACATTGATCCAAGCGACGTACGCGTTGTCAACGATCCGATCACCTTGCAGCCGTTTGCCGCGCCCGACATTCGCAACCTGCAAAAGGAGCGCGTGCATCTGTTGGAGCAATTGGAAGACTGCCACAGCTCCGGCGATGAGGTAATCAGTCCGAAGAAGAGGCTGAAACTCGACCATCTCGAGGCGTCGAACAGTGATGTGATAATTGAAGCGAACCGCGATCATCGGAAAGTGACTGAAGTGCGGCGAACGTCGGATGCGAGCGTGAAACATCTTTCGCGACGACCTAGTGTAGACAGTGGTAAACATGTGACGCACGAACGCGGCACCTATTTGCCGCACGCCGTGTGCAAGCGACGGAAAACGGCTGGAAGTGATTCTGGCAGAGCGCACCACTACGAGAGTTCCGAGAGCGTGGGTGGTTCACGGCCGGGCACGCCGTTGTGCGACGAACGGCCGGAACATTTCGCGCCGACGGAGCCGCGGCGGACACCTCGAGAGCGGGAGGGTGTGCTTTCCCTGCCGCTGCCGCGATTTGCGTCGCAGATGATTGGCCGCGCTAGCGTTTCCGTAGCGGGCATCAAGGGACAGAAGGAGAATGTGCTATCCAGTCCGCCAGCTGCGGTCACCAGTCCGCGGATATCGAACCCAAAACCGCCTAGTCCGACGCCTGTGCCACCACCAGCGTCACCACCGCCACGACCCCCTTCGCTGAGTTCGAACAGCAGCGATAGTGATGGTGCCTCCGCGTCACCGTCGCTCGACGAGCGCATCAAGTCCCTGGACGAGAAGTATGAGAAATGGAGTGGATCGCGGGCGATGAGCACGGCTGGCGTGGAGGCGCTCGCCAAGCTCGACACTACAAGTCAGCGCTTCAGGTTAACACGCAACCTCCTCGACTTGGATCTGCGCGAAGTGCAACCTAGTGAGATTGTTAAGTCAGTAATGGCGAAGCGATCTGTCTTCGACGAGGATTCGAAGCGGCTCGAGAACGTGGGCGAGAAGTACGAGCCGAAAGATTTCAATTCGGTGTTGCGTGTGACGCCGGTTTCGGTCCAAACTACAGTACCTGCAACCACATTAGCCACACTACCTCTACTCAAGGTGTGCACCACGCCCGTGCCCAAGACTCCGACAATGCTTTCACCTAGATCTTCAGGTACGCTAGAAATGTTCACATTTTTGATGTCACCAGCTAATCGTGTCTGTTGTATGCCCACAGGTGCTGCCCTAACACCGGCCAAAGGTTTGCAGTACCCGTTTCCTTCACACCCGCCAATGCAGCCGTCGCCGTCGTCGTCCACCCCGATGACGTCGCCGGCGAGCCAGCCGCCGCCTGTCAACACCACGCCGTTATTGCGGAGCGCCCACGGTGATAACAGACTGAAATCGTGCGCGAACGCACCCAATGATGGCGCGTGGACATCTAGCAAAGTGATTAGAAATGTATCTACCGGCAGTGCGGTGGTGTCGAAACTAAACGATGTGTCGGCGTCGTCAACATCAGTGGTGAGTACTGTCGTCGTGGCATCGACGAACAGCCGAAACATTCCACCGTGCAGTGCGGGGATGAGTGAGTGCGCGACGACGAATACGACGTCCACCAAGACGACAATGTGCGCCCGTGTTGTGTCTTCGAGTTCTGTGCGTCGCGATTCTACGACCAGTTCGAATAGCAGCAGTGAGAACAAGTCGCGGAGAAACAGTGTTAACGACAATTGTGATAGTGCTGGAGTGAACGTTGAACTTGATTATAATTATTTAGATGAACGACTGTATACCACGTCGGAGGATAGGGATCGTGAGAGAGAACGCGTTCGGGAGCGTGAAGTTGAACGGGAGCGTGAGCGTTTGGAGCTGGAGAAAGAACGGCTGGAGAAGGAACGTGCCGAGAAAGAGTGGCTGGAGCGCGAGGAAAAGGAACGCGCTGAACGCGAACGTATGGAACGCGAACGACTAGAGAAGGAGCGTGAAGAGAAAGAACGTTTCGAACGTGAACGGCGTCTCGAGCGCGAGGAGAAGGAGCGTCGAGAACGAGAGGAAAAAGAACGCCGGGAAGAAACGGAACGGCGGGAAGAGAATGAACGTCGTGAAGAAAAAGAAAGGCAGGAGCGCGAACGTCGAGAGCGCGAAGAGAAGGAACGACGAGAACGCGAAGAAAAGGAGCGTCTAGAACGTGAGGAAAAAGAGCGGCGCGAGCATGAGGAACGCGAACGTGAACGTCGGGAACATCTGGATCGCGAGTTCCTGGAGCGTGCCCGGCGTCATGAAAAGGAGGAGATGGAGCGACGCGAAAGGGAAGAGAAGGACGAGATAGAACGGCGCGAAGAAAAGGAAGAGTTCCTACAGATATCGCGGATAGACATGCGGCGACTCGAAAAGGATGATGAGCGAAAATATAAAGAGGACAATCACGACAACCACAAGAAGAACGATCATCGTCATAGCAGTAGAGATAATCACACTGAGACTAAACACAACCGCGAAAACAATATCAGTGCCGGCAGCAAGGAGCAGGCAGAGCGCATGGACAAAAGCGAAAAGAAGGATAATCACATTTCGAGTCGAAACATGCATGACAAAAGTCGCTATGTCGAACGACGCGAAGATGCCGAGCGCCGCAAGGAGAGCGTCAAGGAGAATCGCGAAAACAATCAGCATGAAAAGTCAAAGAACCTCTTCAATGAAATCCGGGAGGGCAAGGATCGGCCGGTGGAAGTGCATCACGGAATTATCGATGCATCGAAATTAGATAGCAAAGATCCCACGCGGCGGAAAGAGCGCGTTAATAGTTTGCCTGCATCTCTAGTCGGTAGTAAGCGGCGGATCAGTTCGCACGATTCCCTGGATAGCCTCGACGAAACCAAAAAGATAAAAATTGAGCATCGATCGAAGATTTCCGAACGCCGTGATTCCAAAGACTCCAATATCAAGAAACACTCCAAAAACTCGAGTGCGAGTACGAAATTGTATGATGAGAAAACGAGACACAACCATATGAAAGACCTCCCTCCAGTTAACAAGGATAAGGACAAAGAGCGCGAAAAGGAAAGAGAGAAGGAACGGGAGAAAGATCGGGAACGAGAACGTGAGGAACGTCATAAAAAGAACAAGTTCAAAATTGAACAGAAGAGCAAGTCGAAGAGCCGTGATAAGGAATCTCCTAGCACTCCCAAATCACCAAGTAAAGAGTTGGATAAAGAAAAGGACTTTCTGACGCGCTTTGACTTGGTAGAAGTTGAGAAACAAAAACAACAAATGCGGAATAAGGAAATGGTCAAAGAGGAACGTAAATCTGAAAGTCGTGGTGATGACATCCGAATTAAGAAAGAGAAGGATTATAAATGTAGTAGAGATTCGGAAAGCAGTCGCAGTGGTGAGAGCAAAGACGCTTTTCGGCAAGTCAAAGAAGAGAAAACTATCCGCCGAATACGCAAACTTACTAACAGTTCCGATAATTCCGACTCGGACGAGCCCAAGAAACATTCCATATTTGATATTGTCGATGACGAGCCTGCATACATATCAATGTATGATAAGGTGAAGGCACGCAGCTGCAAAAATATGCAAAAGCAAGAGGAGGAGAAACGCCAGAAGATCAAGGCGAAGTTTTCTCAGCTGAAGCAAAGTCGCGCTAAGCGCGAGGAGAAAAAGCGCTCTACCTCGTGGGATGAAGATTCCGACTCCGACATTGAGAAATCCGAGTATGGACGAAGAAAAAGCAAAATTCTGCTTGCATCTTCCGACGAAGACGATGACTTTGGGAAACCGATCAAAAAAGAGTTTACCGATTCAGATTCAGACCGCAATCGCCAAACGAAGTCTATGGCAGAAAGCAGTGAAGATGACATTATAAATACAAAGCAATCTAAGTCACGTATCACTTCTGACACGTCAGAGGATGAAATTAAACTTCCTGGTAAGGTAAAAACCGAAGAGTTTAGTGACAACGAAGATCAAGGATTTGCTGACAGTGAAGAAAAATACAGCAAGAAGATCGATTTTGAAGATCGCTACATAAAGAAGGAGAGAAAAAATAACCAGCATGGTGATTTAATGTTCGATTTGGATTCACCACCGGTGGAGTCAAAAGAGGTGAAGTTTATTAATCGCAATCGTATGTACGATTCGTCCGATGGCGAGAGCGTTAAGATGGAGGTGCGGAAGAAGCATAGGAAAAAGCAGAAACGATTCAAGAACTCCACCAGTGGTGAAGAGAGTTCGAAAGTCGATGGTGATTCTCATGATAAGCAAAATGAAAAACGGAAACAACACAGCAAAAAGGACAAGAAACGAGACAAGACGAAAGAGGACCGTGGCAAGAAGTCCAAAAAGAATCGCTCGGATTCAAAAGAGTTCCGGCGCGATGGCAAGATGGAGAATATCTTTGGTTCGTTATCGGATGATTCTGATGTACAAAAGGAAGCCGACGAGAAAATCATTTTTGTCGAGCGCTTCAGCGAAAATAACGATACGCACGCACATTCGTTCGCCAGCGACTCTGATAATCCGCCTACGGTCTCCGAACCGAAATCACCTGATCGCAGCAACCAGCTGGAGAAGGAGCGCAACAAGGTGGAGGAGAAGGATCGGTTCAAGGAGGAGCATCGGAAGCGCAAGGAGCGGAAACGACGCGACAAAGAGAAGCGCCTGCGCGAAGAACATCAGCTTCGCGAAGAACAGCAGCAGCAGCTGGCAAATGACAACAGCGTCGATTATTCCGATTTGGGCAAGCAGCTTGAGGATAATATCAAAGACGATTCCGATCCACCTGGTGAAATTAAAATCAAGACCGAAATTGAAGAAAGTCGACCGGAAACAGACGAGGTATTCCGTTATGGTGATATCGACGAGAAAAGTGTCGAACAGCGCAAGGAGAACAAGGAGAAGAAAAAGAAGCGCAAGAAGTCGAAAGATGAGAAGCAACGGCATCATCATCATCACCATCATCACGACAAGAACAAGCCCAAGACACCGGAAATCAAGAAGGAGCTGATATTGTTAGAGGCCGTAGATACGATTAAGACTGAAATTATAGAGGAAACTACGCCTACCGCAGTTGTAAGCTCCATCAGTATTTTCGATCCTCCTAATTTGGATTTGTCGATATCACCTCAGCCACGGGAACCCCTAATTAGTCCTATACCCAAAACGCCGACATCTTCTAAGGAAAAGAAGCGTGAGAAGTTCATACCTGGCTTTGGCGCAGACATCGACGAAAAGATCCATGAAAACGCGAATGCTGTGAAATCAATCTCCGATTTGGTGGAACCTCCAGTCGTGGAGCCTTCGCCCGTGCCTACCTCAGAAGATGAGATTAAGGTGGAGGCATCTGAACCCGAACCGGAGGAGAAACCACCGCGCGTTGTTATTTCACAAGAAGAAACCGAAGATGCTGTTGCTGCGCTATTAGGAGAGAGCTTCGGTAGTGGACAATTTGACGAATACGATCCGCAAAGTCCAAGTGGTCTCGATTCCACCAACAACGAGACTCAAGACGATGAGGAAATGTTGCAAGCAGTACAAAGTCTGAACTCGAGTGAACTTGAGCTGAAGCCCGAAACACCGCAGAGCGAGCACGATCTACAAATAGATACAGATACCGAGGAGACTCCAGATATGTTGGATTACTCTCAGCCACCGAAAACTCCAGATATTTCGCCAAGTTATTTCCGAAAGGAGGCTGTCGAGAAGAGCATGCCTAGCATTAACTCTCCTCCGTCACTCACGCCTATTAAACCAGTTGTGGTGCCGGCGGAGAATCCTATTGCGGAAATTAACTTGGACGTCGTTCAAGAGGTCAAGAAACTTGGACCACCACCTAATCAACCGGTTATTGCGACAACAACCAGCTCATGGGTTAGCGATACCAAATCTGAACCAATTTCAATCTCTCCGCTGTCGTTGCCTGTGCAATCAAAATTGCTACAGTCTCCAGTACCACCGGCAGTATCACAACCGACACCACAGTTGCAGGCGGTTGTTACACCTACCAAGGAAGAGACTCCTGAACTGGCCAGTCTTCCACCACTGAAGCCTGTAACGAAGTTACCGGTGACTACTCATAATATGCCAGCGCAATTACCGTTATATCCAGTCTCCAAAGAGATAAAGCCTGCCAACCGCCTATCAATAACACCTGTGGTAATGGCGAAACCTGCGCAGCCGACAACTCATGTTCTGCCACAACCGAAGGTAGCCCAAACGGACATGTTCCCGCAATATCAACACGGTCAGTTCCAGCCTAGGGCGATGGTACGACCTCCTCTGGTGAGGGGTTACTTGCCCAACAACTATGACAAGCCGCAGCCGATTGGTCCAGAACTACCACGGCTTGCAAGTTTATCAACACCGCATTTGGCTCCGCGACAAGTATGGCAGCCGGTGTCTCAACCATCAGACTTGCCTAAGCTGGTACCGACCACGCCAACAATGGTGTCTGCGCCGGTGTCCATGCCATCGTCGCCAAGTCAACAAGCGGCACCTCTACCCTCGATTATAATTAGTCAATCACCAACGAAAACTGTTCCAAACTCATCCTTTATGCCTGTAATTCAGGAGGCACCTAAACTGGTTTCTCAACAACCGATTCAACCGACACAAACGATAATTTCCGTGACAACAACAATTGCAACTAGTCAAGCGACACCTCATTCGGTAGTGATCAAGAAAACTCCAATTGAGGAAGAAGTAAAAGAAGAGCCTAAGGAATTGCTGAAAGTTACTGAAGAGCCGCGAACATCAACACCAAGCCCAGTCATTGTTGCTCCCTCAGTTTTGAAGGAAGAATCCAAATCAATCGAACCTTCGACAATAGTTATACCACAAGACCTCGTGAAACCTTTAGCAATTGAAGCTGTCACGGAAGAGCTTAACTTGACTTTGAAGAAATCTGAAGAAGAGCCAGTGCAAGAGACCATTGCCATCAAGCCATTGGTAAAGGAGGAACCAAAGATTGAGGATACTGACGTTCCACCCATTGTGCCCAAAACACCAGAAAATGTCAGTGTCATCAAAGAAACTGAGAAATTTGATGAAGTCAAGATTGAAGAAACCGTCAAAGAGCCTGTCAAGGTTGAAGAGCCGCCAGTATCTGAGAAGAGCCCAGAAGTGCAAAAAGTTCATGTGAATGAAGATTCGAAAGAAGACGGTGATTATTGGCCTGCTGAAATTAATATCGATTCAGTTATTAGGAAAGTCGACGCCTTGTGCTCAGCCGATTCATCCGATCGGGCTAATATTCGCAAGGATGACTGGGTTGAAGACAAAGTGGAATGTAAAGTGGAGGAGAAAGTGTTGGATGAGAAGGAAGAGGAACACGATGGAATGCACGAGTTCCATGACATTGATATCAGCGTCAGGGGCAAACGGGGTGGTCGCGCTCGAGGGAAGGGACGTGGTGTATCTTCACGAGGTGGTGTACAAACAAGACGAGGAAAAGCTCTGCCATCAGGACAACCCACTGGTGTTTCTACCAGGGGAAGGGGTCGTGGTGGTCGTGGAGCGAAAACAGATCGAAAGGTGACGAAGTCGGAGTCGGATGATGTATACGAATTTAGAGACGATAGTGATGAGAACAAAGATCGGCCACGGCTTATAATGACCATCAAAGGCGGTGGACCAAGTGGACCTGCTGTGAATATAAATGCGCAAAGCGTAGTTAAGGAAGTGGCGGTTCCTCCCAAGGAGGCAACTTCACCATTACCACCCGCACAGGCGCCACCTCTTTCAACGTCTGCTGTAGTCGCGCAAGTACAGCCGCAATCTGTGTTACCAGTCCAGTTGCCACAAGCGCACCAACAACAGCCACTGGCTCCACCCGCTCCTCCAACAACTGTAGTTCAGCAGCAGCCAAGCGTTGTGCAACCTCCACAGCAACCTATACAATCGTTGCAGCCACTGCCACCGCAGCCCCAATTTGCAGCACCTGTTTCAGGATCGGTGCCTGTGGCTGGCGTTGTTTCCATGAAAGTAGAAAACAAAGATGAGTTTGCTTGCCCCTCCAACACTCGCAAATCTCAAAGACTACGTGAGCGCGATGTGTCCAGAAATACCGTGGACGATACGATCGAGGATGTGGTGAAGAATACGGTTCTTACACGTGCAGCCGCAGCAGCTGCTGTAAATGCACCACGCCGAAGTTCGCGGCAAACTGTCGGTGCTGCAAAGGTGCCGGTCGCAGTTGAGAATAGAAAATCTCCAAGAGGTGCGAAGAAGGAGAAGAAGGATCGCCGACCAAGCGAAACAACAGACGACTCTTCCGAAGAATCCCTAAAGACCATCAAGAATGAACAGCTGGGAACTACTGTCAAGGTTGAGGAATCTGAGAAAGAAGTTCCGGCTGCACTAGCACCAACTGCTCCGGCTGTCGAGCAATCCAAGCTTGAGGTCCGTGAGAAACCCCACGAAGGACTCAAAGCTGCAATGTTGCGACGAGTGAAAGGTGAGCTGCAACAGCAGGCCCAGCAGCAGCAAGCAGCACAGCCGAATTCGCACGAATCCATGACACTTATTGACCCGGTCACCGGTCTGTTGACGCCTATGCGAGAATGTGAAGAGGGCAGATACATTCCTCTAGCTGGACAGAAACAAAAGGAGAGTGTAATCACTTCACAACAGCAACAACAGCAACAGCAACAATCTGCAATTCAACCCCCATCAACGCAGCCGCTTGCGGCGCAGCAACAAGCGCCCACGGTAGTCGTCAAGCAGAAGCCGCAATCTCTGAAGGCGCGAGTCTTGAACGCACAGCAGCAACTCCAACAGCAACAGCAGATGCAAGTGCCGGTTGTACCTGCATCGCCTGTTCCTGTCCAAGTGCCTACCCCAGTCACCACCAACACACCGGCAACAGCGACTTATCCACCAAGCAAACCACTCAACGTAAACGTTACATTGCCGTATGACATTCCTGCGCATATATCACCACGACCGATACCCACACATCTCCTAACGAATCCCAATATGCAAGGCGTTAAGGTCATCCAACCACCATTGAGTCCGAGCGTGCTCACTAAACATGCGCAGCAGCAGCAGCAGCAACAACATCAGCAAATAATCCAGCAAGTGAGTGTTGCGAAGGTACAGCAGCAACCACAAGCTCCTCTAATGGCAAAGGTGATGCCAATTGTCAATATGCATATGAAACCAACGCAGCAACTGCCCAAGTCACCAATCATCAAGCATGTGATTCCACAACAACCGATGGGCGCTAGCCCTCCACTGAAGCAGCAACACATTATCGCTGGTGTGGGCCCTCAGCAGAGGGTTGTGGCCAAACCCGTTATGGAACCGCCGAAAGTGGACGTATCGATACCCAGCGGATGCGTGATGGTACCACGCTCGAACGCGTCACCGCAAGGACGACATGTGCAGGCGTACGAAGCGTCAATGGTGAGTTCTATTTTGCAAAGCCTCTCTTATGTCCAATGACGTGACTACTAACTGGTTCTGTTTTTCACTAACCAATCGCTCAGCAGCATGGAGAGACTAGAAGACGCAGCCCACCGCCTGCTCATCAGAATTCACCATCACCTCAGGTGATAATTTTACTTAAGAATTCTACTTCCATTAATATTTTGCTTTTCTACTTTTCTTTCTTTTTACTTAGACTTATAGCTACATTTGGCACATTTGTATAAACCGGCACTGTCGTATTTGTTTGGTGGTCATTCCTAAATTGCCCCAATGTTGACACGAATTTTAATTGCAGGGCGAAGGGATTGCGCATTATACACCTGGAGCAGTACGGCTACAACACGATATCCATTCGCACTACCCTATCCATCCGTCGTTTTATCAGCAGTACATGCGTCATAATCAGCAGTCTTACCACTTACCAAGGTACGTTTACAACTATTTATCCCCTCGTAGAAGATTACTAATAAAGCGCTTTCCACAGGAATCCCATGCTAGGTGGTTGTGAGAAGCCAGGCGATGGCCAGGAGGGCGAAGAAGCCCCAGTTACATCACCACCGCTGGAGATGCGACGGCATGGATCAGTTGGTATGGCACATACAGGTCGCACCAGCGTTCCACACGCATTGCAATCACCCTTACAAGACAGGACAACAGGTAAGTCATTTTCTCCGTCCATTCGATAAGTGATGTGCAAACTTAACACGCATATTTATGGCGCAGATTCTCCTCAAATCGGACAAGCGTACGGCATCCATTCAAATCGCGTACAACATCAGCTTGGACGATACTACGATCAGCAGGAGCCTCCGCCAGCACATAGGCCGCTTACCAGCCATGGGTCACTGGCTGCTCTCGGCAGCGAGCGATCTCTGGGTCATATCGGCGCGTTGCCCGACCGGCCTCTCAGCACGCACTCGGCGTTAGCGTCGCACATCGAGCGACCGCTATCGATTCACACTCCCGACCGTCCCATGTCCACGCACATTCCCGAAAGGATGAGCAGTTTGGGCTTGGGCGGCGCCGTGCTGGGGGCTGCTGGCAATATTATGGGTGCTGTTGCCAGGCACGTGGGTGATGCACCCGCGTCACAGCGCGGCATTCAGGCGGCAACACCACCGCATGCCAGTCAGGTACCGCCGCAGGCAGAGAGTTTACTTATGCTGCTAAAGGTAAGCGGTACCACGTTGTCACCAGCTGGTAGAATCCCGTTTGGGGAATACTAATGGTTCCATTGTTTTTACAGCAATATCCACTGATGTGGCAAGGTCTTCTCGCTCTGAAGAACGACCAGGCTGCTGTGCAAATGTACTTTGTTTCCGGGAACGATCAGGTGGCAAAGATGAGTCTGCCGAAGAACATCGATGGCAGCACACCACCGTTGCGCATATTCCAACGAATGCGACTGGAACCGCCACAAGTCGAGGGTGTTGCCAGAAAGATGCAGGTATGTGTGGACGATGGGCAACTCTAGGGTGCCCTCCGTACGTGAAAATGATGTATAACAATTTTATTTGCAGATGGAGAATGAGCACTGCATGTTATTGGCATTACCTTGCGGGCACGATCACATGGACGTGCTGAAACAATCAACGAACCTGACTAACGGATTTATCACCTATCTGCAACACAAGCAGGCGGCTGGCATTGTGAACGTCGCAGCGCCTGGTACTACCCAACCGGTAAGTTTATTCAAATTATATTGGTAAATGTATTTTTTTTAATCTTTGAATAATCATTGAATGGTGTTTTCATGCATGAAGTATACAAAAAGTTAGTCGTAGCAAAGTCATCGTTAATGCACGCAGGCGAATAAACGAACACATAACTATGTTCTACTGTGTGTCGATTGGCATCGAAATAGAGACATGTTTCTAAAATAATGTTTATTTTTTAGCCGGCATACGTTGTGCACATTTTTCCATCATGTGACTTTGTTAATGAGAATCTGCGGCGCATCGCGCCCAGTTTACTAGAACGCGTCGCCGACATTGCGCACCTGCTGATCGTCATCACGACGGTGTGAAAACTATAATCACTGAGTGCTACGCTTTCGGTAATGCTAATACCAATTGGACAACAACCTCGAACAAACGACGTACACATTGTGAAATTATCACGATCACGATTTATCTACCGCTCGAAATACGATTCTAACGCTACACCCGAGAAAAGCATACCAACAATATTTTCACGACTACGGCTATTTAAATTACGAACAGAAAGGAATTTTTAAAAAAACACATACTTAAGAAATGATGCAAACGGAAAAGAAAGGTTTATATTATTAATATTAAAAAATTCACTGTGATTTCTTGACAAAAGTAGTTAAACGTTATTTACTATTACGAGAATATTTAAACAATACAAGAAACTATAATAGTACATTAATTAACTGAACACAAAAACAAAAATATGAAAAATCCCAAAAAAAAACTTACTACCTATAAATATGAGATCTCATTGCGCGCGCGCTTAGTTATTATATACAGAAACAAAAATGATGAGGAGAAAAAATGATGAAGAAATTTTTTGATCTTTTTTTAATTACTAATTATATTTACACATTGTTTTTACAGTTTATTTTTTGAAATGTTTCGCTTATGTTTTTGAATTCTTAAGTTCAATCAGACTACGTCTGAGTCGATTTTGATTGCAAGTGCGATCGTTATCAATCTGTTGATGCTCACGGCTGATCGATAAATTGATCTCGATTTTTTTGGCATACACTCACACGACGTCGAGTCAACAATTGGAAGACAATCCCCCCATTCGGCCGGGTAGCCGCGAGTTAACACTGCTGCGATAGGGCGATGCGCGTTGTATTATTAGTGATAAGTTTTGCAGCGATGCTCAACTCGCTTGCGACGCATGCGTGCACGCTCTGGTTTTTTTTTCACGGATTATTGCCATCACCTCTACCAGCATTTTCCACAAATTATGCTAGATTTGATTTGCGAGGATGTGCGCACGGCCTTGTCCGGCGACGTAGTTTTCTATTTGTTGACTTGCGACCTTAGCAGTTTTGAAACTTGGAAAGCGGAACGCAACCATTGCTAATGTAAGCACTACTATTGAAAACAAGGCAAATCGGTCATATTCACACAGGTACAGTTTTCGAAAACCACATACCAATCACAGCAAATATGTTATATTGACAAAACTTCTACAACTAAGTCTCACACAAAGCATTATGCAACGTTCACTGTTTACAGTTTCAATCAGTTAAATGTAAACTATTTTTAGAGCTACTACACATAATTACCTACATTATTCAGTGAGTGCGTTGAAAATGCGAGGAAGATCGCCGCAAATTAAGAACATCATGAAAGTGAAGATGCAAAATTGTTATACTAATTAAAAACTATTGATATAATTGCAAAGAACTAGAATGATAAAAAAGATTGACTATTTGTATAAATGTGAATAACTTGACGAATATAAATAACTTTGGGTTTCGTTTCTGGTTTTGCGACATAAAGAGAAAAGAAAAAAACGTTACTTTGTTTCCTGCCAAAATAAATAAATATATTTTCAGCAGACGATTGAATATGCAGAATTCATACACTAAAGATTAAATGAAGAAACCATCCTCATTACAATGAGATGGATATTTTATGATTTTTTTCATTGTTATTAAATTACTTTAAGTATCCTTTATTTTTTAGTTCTTTAGAATACGATATGTTCTGTACAGTGTATTTAGCACTAAGATATAAATATATAAATATTATATATAAAGAATATAAATATATAATAAGTTAGAAAAACGTTATTAAGATGATAATAATGAGGAAGATGAAAATGTTGGGTTATTATGAATTAATAAATTAAGCATACTTGAAAGATCGCACGGTTGAGAATTTGTGAATATTTGACATGATAATAACGAAGCAACACGAATGAAGATGTATAACAAATAAGGGGATAACAAAAAGTATAAATATAGGAAAAAATTGTGATGTCTATATATTACTGTAAATTTTGTACATACATAAAATACTGTGTATTGTGAATTATTATAATATAATAACTATTACAACAAAATAGATTCATGTTTGTATTTAATATGTATGTCTGTCTACTTGTTATAAGTTGCTTTAACATGATTGCCTTTTTGTTTTGGGGTATATTTGATTACTTTCTCCCTCAAATGCTTGGGGAAAATGTGGTTAGGCACCTGCCTATTTTAATTTTGGGCAACTTTGAATGCCTCCAGGGGGCAAACTATGAGACTTGGAAAATTGTGTTAGATGTCAGCGGACGCGGCGGCTCTTTTTTAATGAGAAAGTATTCACCACATAATTATAATGTTAATAGTTTAGCCGAAAATCACAAATTTCCAAGTCGTGTTTTTGGCAAATTTTTCAATTTTAAACAATTTGGATAACTCTAGCGGGCAAACTATGAGACTTGAAAAACTGTCCTAGATGTCAGCGGACGCAGCATCTCTTTCTTAATCAACTACTAATTACAAAATCATGGTAATGTTGATAGTTTATCAAAAAATTGCAATTTTCCAAGTCCTGTTTTCAACAAATTTTTAATTTTGAGCAACTTTGAATGACTCCAGCGAGCAAACGATGAGACTTGGAAAATTGTGTTAGATATCAACGGACGCGGCGTCTTTTTCGTAATGAATAGGTAAATACCGAGTAATTTTAGTTAAAATAGTTTAACCAAAAATAGCAATTTTTTAAGTCGTGTTTTTGACAAATTTTTATATTTAGGCAACTTTGCATGACTCTAAAAGAAAAACTTTAAGACCTGAAAAACTGTGTTAGATGACAGCAGACACAGCGTCTCTTTCCTAATCAGAAAATAAATACCAAATTATAATAGTAAAATTAGTTTAGCCAAAAATCGCAATTTTACAAGTCATATTTTTGACAAATTTTCAATTTTGGGCAAGTTTGAATGACTTTAGTGGGCGAACTATATGACTAGGAAAACTGTGTTAGATGTCAACGGACGCAGTTTCTCTTTCTTAATCAAAAAATGAACACCAAGTAACTGCAATATTAATAATTTAGC
>JAODGA020056269.1:0-12492 GCA_027574885.2 Drusilla canaliculata
CCTCCACAGCTTTCAAAAGCCTCAAGTTTTAAGCAAACAACGCTGGTTTTGTGTGTGCGTATGCATGAGGAAAAGTCGAAAGGTTAATGCGTAAAAATTAGCGTAAATTGCGCCTAATAAAGTTGGGAAGAGTTTGGCATTAAATTTATTACCGATTTTCCGCAACGTTGACTTGTGCAAAAGCCGCATGATGTCAGACATTTATGCAGAGAGGGAAATGGCGAACGACAGGAAAAATCGCGCACAAGCAGCGCGCATCTTCAAGAAGACCAAGACGACGGGCAGCAAATTTCAATGAGGTCGCGTTTGCGCATCCTGCAAACGCGGTTTGCGCGGCCGCGGCGCGAACATAAACCGAATCAATAAAATTCGATTATATCTACATTGGCGTTTTGTGCCACGACGTCCTGCTTGCGTGCCATGCGGCATGGCAGGTAGGGTTGCCATCTTTCTTCATTTACTCACTTGAAGACTGCTGTAGGGCGAGGGCGAGGCGGATTGTTAATTGTTATTGTTGTTAGTTAGTTAGTTAGTTGATAGCAAAATAAAAGATAAAAAGAGTTTAAAATAAAGAACCTGCAATTCACTAACACAAAAAAGACCTTTATAAGTGAGAAATAAGTATTTAATCATAACACTGAAAATTTAACGTTAACCCGGAGAATTCAACGCCTAACTCAAAACCCGTAAATTTCATCTGAAACCCGGAAACTCCAGGTTAAACCCGCAGACTTCGGATCAAACCCGGAGACTCCAGGTTAAACCCGGAGAGATGGTAACCCTAATCACAAACCATGCCGAGTGACATACACATGCGGTCACGTTAATAATAAAGCTTGGCGTTTTATGCGTTTTCGATGAAACTATACACAAACATACCTCTATATACTTCTACACATAGATAGAGATAACTTCTTCTATAATTTATTGCGGATAATTTACTGTGCCAAACGAGATAGAACGCAACAGCACGTAAAATAACATAATATACTGTTATTCTGACTTGATTTTCTATTTTGCCAACATGGGTCTATAAAAGAAACAAATCATACAATTTGAAACTCTTCAATTAAATATATTTAAGTTTTAATGCTTTCAGATTAGTCTTAATGGGCTCCACAAGCAGCTGATTTAGCACAAAATAATTTTAATGGATTGCTTTCTTTCTATAAATATAGTTTCTTTTCTTGTCGCTCTCTATTTCGCTTTCTGTCAAAGTGTCAAAGTCAGTAGCGTCAGCAACATTAAAAAATATAATGCAATATCAAGCGTTTGTCATTTCTTTGTTTCTTTCTAATTGCTTTTCGTTTTACGCAAATTTAAAACGTGTTCTTATCAGCATGTTTACGGTGAATTTTATATATTATCTATGACATAGATATGTTAATGACAAAAATATATATTATTCATATATCAGTATTTATTTCGTACTGTTACTACGTTATTTATAAATAACGTAGGAACAGTACGAAATAAATACTTATATATTTAATAATACTACGGACATCATAAACACATATATATTATTCACTTTGTATGTTTTTAATTTAGTTTGTTTCTATTCTGAAAATGTTTTGTTCAATATTACGTAAACAGAATGCTTCAACTCTAATCTATTAAAATCTGACAAATAATAAACAAAAATGATCAATAATAAAATAGAACAGTAGTACCATTTTAAAACGACAGATAACATTACTTCATAGATATATAGGTGCAAGAAGAAAATGGTTTTCAACTTTATACCGTTTTCTTATATTATTTTATTCACAAAATCATCATAAATTGTGTGTAAAATAGATTAGAACAGAATGATATGCACTTTTTAAAATAAATGTAAATTTAAAGAAATAACATTAAATTCCTCTTTCACAATACTAAAATAATTTATAACTGGATTATTAAGCAAAAATTTTAAAAAGTAAGCCCACTAAAAAAATCAGAATTAAACGGAGAGTTTTATAAAAACACCTTATTTAAGTTCTTTGTATCCGTTTAGGAATAAAAGTGAAAATTGTAAAAATATTAAAAAAATTGGCTATTAATCAACCAAGTGCTTGTGTCATGCAATCTTTTTGCCACATGTAAACAACAAAATAGAGAATCATTTATATATATATATTCAAAGACCCTATTGTACCCTTTCCGGGTGTAGGGCGAATCATTTAAAGAAAAGCTATTAAAGCTAAAACCAGTATTTATTTCAAAAACAGCGTTCAGAAAAATGAAACATAAGCAATCTGTTATCTATACTAAACATACAAAAAAGTTTTGTAAAGTTTCTTAAAATATATAATTGAAAGCTATCAAAAAATCAATGGTAAATCATTTAAAAATTACTTGTTTTGACATGCACGAAGCTATACTCTGGTAATTTTCATCTAAAAAATCACGATTTCTCTACTTGACGCATTGGTGCTGTTTATGAAAGCAAAGAAATCGATCAAACGAACGGCTCTCATCTATCCAGGCGATCCTGGACAGATAAGTCCATGTCTTAGATGGACATCCATCTTAGCCATCGCCCGTCGATCGAGTAAAATCAGATATTAGCGATCACAAGAATGTCCGATATGTATGTGACGCGATGTGTGACCGCTACGCGCGTCTCTATACAAGCACTAAAGAGCAAAAAGTCGTGTAATCGCGTCCATTATGATCACATGACGCGTGTGAATCGACCAGACAAGAGCGCCCGAATAGATAAATAATCGAAACATGCACGTGACTTTTGTAAAACGTCGCACGCATCCTTGAGCACGTGTGATATGTCGGCGCACAAGAAGCAGCGAGCTAAAAAAGAAAGAGAGAGAGGACTTTTCTTTGATCGTCACATCAGCCCACCATTACTGAGCCACCGAGTCCGTTACTCAGAATTAGAACTGTATAATAACTGAGAAACTACATGCGATCCGGCAACTAATCCCGAGTTATGTTTGTAATGCTTTAGAATTTTGTGTAATTCTCTTGTAAATTGCGTACAAACGCAGTTATTATTTTTTTATTTACACAGATTTATCACATAGCAACCTTTATTTTTACAATTTATGCAAAAAAGTTATCTAAACGTTTTTTCTAAATGCGCATGTCACATCTAACCCAACATGTTAGTCAACTTTGAGTGTAAATTTCTTGGAAACTATTTCTTACTGGAAGCTCAAATTTCTAGGACAAATGGTTTAATTATCTGAGAACATATTCTGAACGTTTCCATAAAAATTATCGGTTGGTTTTCCTGCTGCCGCATCGTTGTTCATTTTACAACGTTTTTAGTACATATTTTTCTCTTATTCTAAGTTCTAATTTCAATCGGAACAACTTACCCTGGTAACTGTTTTCTTCCCTACTAACGTAATTGATACCTATGAAAGCAAAAGGCAACGAGTGACACTTATATCAGCCTTGTGTCCGTAATCGACTTACCACGGGTCTCAAGTACTCTCGCAATCTGCGGTTTTGTGCAACTTGTGGGTTTTCTGACCGCAGTCAGCGTTCAGGTAACGCCTCACGACAGAGCTTTGTTTACATTTGTTGTAGGCATGCATGTACCACAAACACACACACATACACACCGATGAGTAAACGTCGGCGAGCCTTCTTCTTCATATCATGAGAAAATTTATGATCATCGGGCGCTGTCTCGGAACTCCCAGCGCCGCGGCGCAGCGTCAGCCATGATACACCTTAACCCGCTGCTGGCACATGCACAAGAGGTAGAGAAATAATATGTCCTTAAAAAGCGCACGTACACGTAATATCGTTTTAACTATAACGTTTATCTCCGTGGAATGGCCGCGTATAGTTATGCGATGCATGTCGTAAACGTGATAAGATGATCACGCACGAAAATAGACGAATGTAGGCCACCTTGCGAGTCATCCTTTCGGGGAATTAAAGTCTCAGGTGTCTCCTTTGCTTCTAATTCTTAGTTGTCAAATATCTGCAGATTCATCTTAAGATGACTTCAAGAAATATGTATTTTATTTGTATTGTAATATGTTTTCGCCTAATTAGGCTATAATTGAGTTTTTAGCAATTTGATTTCTTAAACCATCACCTAGGTTTGAGTAATCACAAATACGCAATTTACAGCCTACATTTAACCAATAAATGCCACGTATATCTTGTATATTAACGACAGGAAACAAATTAATTGGAATTTATGTAATCTTCGAATAAATTGCTCTCGACTTGGTCTATAAGACCATAAACGGTACACAAGGCACACAAGGCACGCTACACAAGTGATCAGTAAACCTACAACGCGTGCCTCTCAAAGACCCATAGATTGTTGCAATCTAAACACACAAACACCCTAATAGCAAACATGCAAAACTCCAAAGCTCTGGATCGTGTCCTAGACCTCTAGATCCCCCCACACGCCAACATAAATCGCCAACAGTTCGATAATAATTATTACCGTAGACGTGCCACTCCGCCATCCTACGCCAACACAGTCTCGAGTGTGCATACACTGTATACCATTGTCAACAATAACCTCCTTGAGTCGTTTCATTGATACCCTAGACTTGCAACTCTCAAGAGTCGCAACTTGAGAGTGCAGGTCCTTGTGGACATTGTGCAAGTTCTGTATTTGCGCGCCTGGCATTCTGGTTACGTTTAATCGAAAGAAATTGTGATTGGAAGCCGTGATAACCGCACCAGTCGACCGTTGTGCAAAACACTCTCATTTTCCGCACACGGGAGACCCTCTTAAGTTCGCATTATGCAAGTTGGTACGGCGTGCAGTCCAATTGCGTCCTAGCTGAATAGTTGGCGGATGCAAACCAACGTTCTCCCAACAGAATATGCTAATTTTTTACACCGGGGAAAAATCCGGACAATGAACACGCTACAATGGCTCTCTCAGCCTGCCACACATCCTTCTTCACGTCGGCATCCGTCTGCTTCACGACATTCTATTGATGGGCTAAGAACAAAGACTTGATTTAACCCTCTTTGCGTTTGTAGTATTTTTTCTCAAATCTATATATATATAGAAGAAAATGGTTGTGACTAATCTATTTATAACTTAAAAACTACAGAACTGACTTTAAATTTTTTTACAACCATGAGCATGTATAATTCCCTGAAACCATCAAATGTTTTTAAAAAGTTGAATAAAACAAAGTTAAAGAAATTAAAAGTACATATTTTGGCAAAATATTGTTAGTAACGCCCTTTATAAAAACCGCTATAAAAACAAACGGATGCACACGATCTCTGCACGGAACACACAAACAAAAATTTAACGCTACAGCAATAGATATAGTAACAAATATAATTGTTAGTGAAAGATGCCAATAAAAGCTATTAACTACTAATTATTGGCGGTACGAAGTTTACCGTGACAATTAGGTTAGAAATAAACAACCTTGAAATGATTGTACCAGTGAGCTGTTTCTTAGCAAAATGAGTAGTAAATATTCGTATATTAATAAAATAAATAATTTTGTGAGTAAACCAAAAAAAGCATCATCATAAAATGTAATAAAACTGCATGCCAGTTTTAAAACCGAGTGAGCAAATCGCATTAATCCTCACTAGCTTACCTCGCGTTTGCTGGGAGTAGGTTTAAGTACCACCACAGCGCGCAGCTAAAGTAAGTTTTAACTAAGTATAAATGACACACGGGCGATTATTTAAGCCCCCAGCGTGACCAAGGCGTACGGGTAGAAAAACCAGCGACATGGCGGATAAAAATGTGTGACTTTAAGGCTGCAGCGCTTCGCGGCGCGTCCACAAAGACGTTGTCATCCGCGCTGCGCGTTTTTTTGCGCTTCCTTTTTTTGAGGCCCGTTATTTTGCTCCTTTTTATTACACGATGTGGGAATTATGAAGTTGTTCCTCCGGCTGATGCGCTGATGCGGACGGACATCTGCGGGTGACATGCAAAATTCCGGCATGCACAAAACCGAATGTAATGAGCGGTTCCGTAACAGCAATTTCGCTTCGGCAATTGTACTTTAGTTTTGTGTTTTCTTTTTCAGACGAAATACTGCAAAAATCACGTAATCGTGCAAATGAAACGCCTGCGGCTCACCTTCAAACAACTTAATTTCGTATAAATTTACACTATAATTTAGCAATTTTAGTGTTGCAACTTAAATACCTTTTAAATATGCAGCAATCGAAATAATTAAGCAATGACTTGCAAGAAGCAAGAGATACATTTAACAACGGACAAATTAATTTCGACACATACCGACAGGAGACGCGATTCGAACGATCATGACGATTATATTTTTATGGCATTTGGCCGCGACCGCGCTCTCAACTCTCATGCCTTCAGAGATGACTTTATTGTGATGCTGCAGACAAGCGAGCATCATCTTCCGTGCCGAGGTCAAGAGGCCACGTACCGATAATTGGACGAATTAAACGTTTTTCTTGGTCTCTGCGCCAACCTCATAATGACTTTTTACGTTCATTATATAAATCCCATTAATTCGCGGCGGCGACGCTTAAATGCTTCATTGTCCCACGAACGCATATCTTTTCAACTGTCGCGCAATAACGGCTCAGCGATGCTGCTGAGCTGAGGTGCAGAAAAAGCGCAAGATGCGATTCAAAGTATGCCGTAATTGAACGCGTTTTATGTTAATAACGCCGCGACGACTGCCAACGTCGCACAGTAATGTTAAGTGCGCTCATTACGCACGCATTAAGCGCGTTTTATACAGTAAATGGATCGATACAATAAAATGCCGCCATCGTCATTATGGCTTCTTCGGATCGATCGTGCGGCTGCGATATGGCTCGCTTAATACCTCGTAAACAAAAAGCCGATGATGATTGATGTCGATGGGCACACATGGCTCTCGCGAGTGTTTCTTTCGCACAAGGCAAGCGCGCAGCGCACGTCAATTGCGTCTGCGCATTGGTACGTTGCGCAATTTAATGAGACGTGATCGCGGTAATCGCGACAATGCGGCCATTGTGCGAGTGCTTCGAGCGCATTTTTATGCGGCGTCACTTTCCATCATTCCATTGTTCTAAATTCTAGTGTGGTCTACTATGGAGAGGTAGATTGGAATTGCTAAATATGTATATTACGCATGAATATCCGAATTGCATATCAAACCTGCTTCAATTCACTACAAAATCTTAATATAGAAAAATGTGTAACTTTTTGTGTGATTGTGAGATAATCTCTAAAATCTATGTTAACGAGTGATGATAAACATCCAAAACAAAGAAGGATAAAAGTTGTTTTCAAAACTAGTAACAACCACAACAGTCGATGCGTTAAAAAAACTGGTGAGGTTAAGAATTGCAGCATTGTGGTTGGTCGAAATCTTCACAATTTTCGACGATTCTCCACGAACTGATATTGATTTTTATCAAAATGTAATGCGTGCGTTCACATCGAATTTTCATTACGTACGTAAGTAGTAGGCGCTTTGACGCTCTCATTCAAATACAAATAAACAACAAGCTACACACAACGCAAGTTTGCTTTAAACGCCGCATTATAGAAAACACCCAATTGGCGGAAATGCCACTGTAACCTTAAAACTTTAAACGACAGATAACAGCTATAACAAAATGTCAACAAAAGTCTTTAAAATTGTAAATTTTTGTTCAAATTATGTGCACAGTCTTTACTTTGTTCTTACTCTACCTTGTATTAAGCAATCTTTCGAACAAGTTAAGCGAAATGTTTGCATCCGTGATTTATAGTACTTTGCTCGTATTCCAAACACACATTGCTAGTGCAAATTTTTTCCTGATTAGTTGAGTCAAGTACTATTAATACATTTTGTATACTTATATACGTTGTATATAACGTAAAATATATAATTGCTTTAAAAAATAGGATATGTGGATATCTTAACGTAAGTTTATCCCTTTAAGCCACATTGCAACGTCCACCATTGTGCATTTTGTGTAGAAACAAAACATCCTTATATCTGTTGGCGGTCCACCATCTGCAGTACTGATGCACTGCTTGCGACTGCAGTTGTTGCTGGCATCGTGGGATTATTGACGCAGTTGTTGCTTGCCTTGCGGTGCCCAAGACAGCCCAAGACATACATACACCAGCTCAAACCACCTACCCACCCATCAAATCAAATCCTCTTTTCATTAGCGCAAGTGCTGATAGCGATAGTGCACAAATAATTGTCTTACATTAAGCCAAGCAATTTCGCATATATATATACTTGGAGATATCCTGTGTGTCAAGGCATCAAAGAACAAACCGCATTTATGACGTTGATTCCCCAACGTTCTCTAGAGCCACGCAAAAGCATCGCCGACATCGACATTGAGTTACAAACTCACACAGACACACAGCGCGAAGCAAAGGATGAAGACGTCTCGATGGCAGCTCAAGGACGACCGGGCGGACCTAGGTCCCGACCTGCGGCGTGCCTGATTCTCTTCAGACCGCACCGGCGGACTTTGGGTGACCGGTGTGTGTGTGTGCAGTGTGCACGATACCTGCATTCACACAGCAATAATAGGTTTATAATACACATCTCTGGAGAACAAGATAAAGACGAAAAAATAATGCGGCTGGTCATTATGTTAGCTTACATGAAACAACTCACTTGAAGAAAAAACACGACATTAATAAACAAATTAAGTTTCTCTTGAAGCAAGTCAAGGAAAATGTTTAGATCAAAGCAAGTTTATACTAGCCCACTAGAATATACTAGACCTCAGGACAACTATGATTACCATTACCATTGGAGAGCTTTATTATAACGTTTGTTCCGCTCGCCAATCGTCAAACGTGCGCTCGGAGAAAATCCTTATCAAGATTCAACCACTCCGCGCTGACTGCCAACGGTGCCAACCGTTTTTGCATCCACATCTTCACCACATCTCTTCATGCTTGCTTGCCAGTTACGATTTGCCAATCAAGACACCGAGACTAGTCTGAAACTAGAGCTACGTGCACGAAAAATCAACGTAACTCATCCTCATTCACCAACAATGCGCGGTTGACGTTAATATATTAATAAATGTAGCCGCGCATGATTAATTGCTCCAACCGAATACCTCTAAAGATAATCTACATTCTATAAGATTAACGAAGATATCAGCATTCCTTCAATATTCTAATCCGTAATAGCTTGTAATCAGATTCTATTCTACGTGCATGAAAGGTACACCTTGAGACATATGAAATCGCATTGCTAACGCATTGCTAACATTCGCAAAGTTCGATTGAAACGTGACGGTAACGAGACATGGTTGCGTATTCTTCGTATCGTTGGGGATTGGGATTTCGTGGTAACGACACGAGCAGAGCGAATTTCACGAAGGCTGCGTCTGCGGAACAACACACGACTAACAACAAAACACAAATTAAGTCATTAGCCGCTGCGCTGGCAAAACACGATGATCGATCACGCCCGGTTGTGATTTATTACGTGTAATTATCGATACGTATCTGTGGACAACGGCGGCTTAAAAAATTAATGATATTGTTTTCGGCTTACGTGAACATGAACTGAACGAGCATTGTTAATAATCGATTTGATATATGATTATAAATATTCCAATTATTTTTTGTTGCTTAGTTAACTAAGCATTAATAAACATGGCGCATTATGTTGAAAAAAATAAAAATAAAACAGTTTTTATAACTTAATTTTAATTTTTCTAAATTTGCGCTTTGACGATCTCATTCAAATACAAATATACAACACGCTACATTCAACGCAAGTTTGGTTTGACCGCTATCTTATAGAACAAAACCAATTGGTGGAAATGCAACTATAACTTTAAAACGTCAAACGACGACTAACAGTTATAACAAAATGTCAACAACAGCTTCTAAAATTGTAAATTTTTGTTCAAATTATGTGCACAGTTCTTACTTTGTATAATTTATATACTCCAACTTGTATCAAGTAGTTTTTCAGACAAATTAAGCAAACAATGTTGTACACATCTCTGACAGTGAAGATTTGCACTTTGCTCCGCAATTTAGTTCTACCACTTGATGTAATGGTAATGTTCACATTTTCATATTATAAAATTTTCAATTACTTTAGTAATTTTCTAGTTTCTAACTATCATTACTCGGTTCAACCAACTAAGAAACAAATTCTGTCGCGCCACCATAATTATGTTGTGCACGCGTAATACGCAAATACGTAAAAATATAAAATAACATTTTTCTCGGAAACTAATTACCGTGCTGTTGTCTGTCGCTGTAACCGTGTTGTTTTCCCGGATAGAGCAACGCGAGGAAAAAGAACGTACGCGTAAAATAAGCGTAATGACTCCACAGAGCTGTTAAACGTGTGCGTGCGTTTCGCTCGTCGCAGCGGATTGCGTTTTCCGATGATTTTTATTCATTCCACTCGAACGCACAGCGTGTCTTCGCATACCCTGACTGACACAGAGCAGTGTGTCAATTATTTTTTTATACGCTGATGTACCACATCCTACGCATCGCAACAGGTGCACTTTTTACCGCTTTTCCATTGTTGCGCCGCGTCTCCGACCGCACTAAACACACAAAGAACACTCATCGTTTCTTTTCTTTTTTCTACATCCACCCAAACGCAGTAGGAGAAGAGGTTATTTCATTCATGGCATTTTTTATTGAGCTTTACTATATCAACTCACTTTTTACTACTGTAATACTGTATAGTCGGTGCGGATAGTGTTTAGTCAACAAAAGCCTATAAAACATATAAAATCTAATGAAAAGTGAGACAATACATGATATTAACAGCTCTTCTAAGAATAGTTTTTAAATTAAGTCAACATGAAGTTTCGTGTTAATAATAAGCTGATACAATTAGGTTGATGCGAGTATGGTTGGATGGTTCTCTGCGGAATTACTCTAGGAAGTCGTCATCGGAGCGTGTAATTATCACAGCCGGTTATTAAACGCATGTTTGATATAAATTAGTTTCCTAAGAATTGATACGGGGTTGAAATTAGATCTAGTTTTATATAATTTTTATTAGAAAGTCAACACGAGCATCCCTTAATGTGTAAAGAATGATTTTAGTCTTGGTATTTTTGGGTATTTTTGTAAACTTGAGCAACTAACGTTCTGTTTTTTGGTGATTTCATATTTGAATATATTTAATATTAAATAATACGCGAAATCCGTTTATTTATTACATCCTAACCTCCAATTTGATCGCAAGACAACATTGTTGTTTGAAGTAGATGTTCTATTTTTTGAAGCATGTTATTACCTCTCTTTCTTCCACGCTGTCAGTTAAAATAGTTATTTTAATTTACGTTTTGGTGAAGAATGGATTTATTGTATAGAATGTAAAAACTGCAATAATTCTATATAGAGCAAAAACTTATCATTATCAATATACAAAAAAATTGTATAAAGTATACTTCTCCAAATTGTAATTTTGATAAACCTGCTGATGATTAATAAGATTCATACTCTTTCATGTGATTGAAGACTGATAATTAATGTAAAAAAAAAGTTTCTATGAATGAACCGAGTGCAATTTCCCAAATTATATTTCTTACAGATCATATAATAATTTGCCCAAAGTCGGAGTATGTTGTTACTTTTTGGTTTTAGGTATTGTAGAAGCGATTATAAGAAAACATTACAAAAAGAACAACTAAAAACACTGACTTAGTATTGCAGTTAAAGCTATAGATCAATTGTAAAATTGCAATACCAATGTTTAAGTCGTTTTGCTAACAAACATTGAAGATAATTATAAAAAGGTACTTCTAGCCCCGCCCCCCTTTGTTTGTGTGCGTTTGTGCTTTCGAATATCAGCAATCGGCAGCTGTTTGCTGTTTAAATATAATTTCAGCACCATTCGCAAAGCCGACGTTTATCGACGCGTTTTAATCGACACTACACTTTGCATTATTTATCTCCGTGAGTGCGCAGCGGCGCAGAGGTGCTGTGCGTTTATGCATATTCGCACACAATTTCAGCCGCAATCGCATCGGCATTAAGGGTGCCTGCTACTGACGCGCCATACTACTACAACTGCGTACTGCGTACTACTACAATCACGTTTAGGTATAATGTACACTCTGCCAACATTCATTAAATTCCATCGATAAGCGCTGCTACTCCAGCCATTATAGGCAAGACACAACGCAGCGCCTACCTTTCGACACTTTGGCGCAAAAGCGTCCGGGGAAAGCTCGGCAAGGTGTGTGTAATGGCAGTAGGCCTAGCCAGGAATGTGTACATGAGCAACATTGGCGTTGCACCTTGTCGCGCATACATTGGCGCACTGTTTATGCGACGACAATATGCGAAACATGCATTTATCGGACGCTGGTTATCACGCACATATACAGCGGCTGCGCTCGCGGAACGAAATAATTGTTATTATTCCGCGGTGTACCACGCGGCATGGCACAGCGCGGCACGTCGGATAGTTAAGTTTAATGCGCGTTTAATTTTCGCCACAGTAGTAAATTTGCGCCGTCTAGATGGCTAAGGCTGAAATATACGAGCTTACACTGTGTATAGGTAACTGAAGAAAAACGAGAAAAAATTGGTTGCGGTTTTATGTAATC
>JAODGA020056291.1:0-12635 GCA_027574885.2 Drusilla canaliculata
TTTTAATGTTTTGCAGCCACAGGTACCAAGTGGTTACATTGTTCCCTACTATGACCAGAACGCTGCCCCCATTCTCATGGCCCAGGGTGCGGCAATGCGCAACGGCACACCGATGCGGCTTGTCTCACCGGCGCCGGTCTTGGTCCAGCCGCAGACGTCGCGACAGACACCCACCGCCGCGTCGCTGTACTCCAGCACGCCGCAGAGCCTTTACGGCGCCAACGTGAACACCTCTGTCAATGGCACCACGCTCGGTGGTAAGTCTTTCCGCATGGTCAAATATTAGCGCTAGCGATAACGACGCTTACCTCTCCCTCTAACATGAACTACCAACAACAACTTTGCATAAATTAACCCAGCTCGGAAAATGCGTGTGCTGCATGTTGTTGTTGGTCGTTAATTTGTGGTGTTCGTGTACTCTACTAACTTTCGGTGTCGGTTAGGTGTGGCCCAGGGTTCAGGTTTGTTCCCCACATTGCACGCGCCTCCGTCTGCCCCATTCGGCAGCTCCTCGCTTGGTACGATCGGCTCTTCGGCCGCAACCACTACGTCTTTGCATACAGGTACATTGATAACAATTTCACGGAAGACATTTTACACCCCAAAAAGAGATTTCCACTTCCGACTATCAAGGAAGTGGAAACCGGCTTGACTTGTTGCTGCTTTTTTTTTGGGTGTATGTGAAATGTTTTCTTTTTCATCCCTTCTTGGAACATTTTTGTGTTGACGAGACTCGGGACACTCAGTTGGTCTACGTAGTCTTTATGACACACATTTTGTTTCAAGTTTCGCATCTTGTAAATAGCGATTAACAGCGCTTCGAGCGTGTCGCGCTCTATTTGCTTCGGATCTGTTGTGTGTGTTGACCGGGGACGGGCCCCGACGATGACGTACGTTTGTAACATATCTGTGTTCTCACTAGGGCTTGGCCTGACATCGACCACGACTGGCCGCCGCGACTCCTTCGATCGCAACACATCGGCGTTCTCGCCGTCGCTGGAGTTCCGCCCGAAATGGCCCGCCTCGTACGGCCTTGGCAGCAGCCCCAGCCCGCTTACCGGCTCGCTGACGCCGCCGCCCACCGCTCCGCTGCAGCTTGGCAATCTGGTCAACTCACGCGTGCTGTCGGCGGCGCCCGGCGCCGAGGCCAAATACCGCAATTCGGTTGCCTCCGGCCTCAACTCCACCGGCAACATGTTCGGCTCGAGCAACTCGCTCTTCACGAAGATCAACGCGCTGAACACGACGGTGCCCTCCGCACTGGACAAGGGTCCGCAGGGCCGATCGCGCCTTCTCGAGGACTTCCGCAACAATCGCTTTCCCAACTTGGCGCTGCGCGACCTCGCCAACCACATCGTTGAGTTCTCGCAGGACCAGCACGGCTCGCGTTTTATCCAACAGAAACTGGAGCGGGCCACCACCAACGAGAAGCAGATGGTTTTCAACGAGATCCTCTCTGCCGCGTACAACCTGATGACGGACGTCTTTGGCAACTACGTGATTCAGAAGTTCTTTGAGTTTGGTACTGCCGAGCAGAAGAGCACTCTGGCGCAAAAGGTCCGAGGGCATGTTTTACCGTTGGCCCTACAAATGTACGGCTGTCGGGTGATTCAAAAGGCGCTTGAGTCCATTCCTGCCGAACAGCAGCAGGAGATCGTGCGCGAGTTGGATGGGCACGTGTTGAAATGCGTCAAGGATCAGAACGGCAATCATGTGGTGCAGAAGTGTATCGAGTGCGTTGATCCCAATGCGCTGCAATTCATCATTCAGTCATTTGCCGGCCAGGTCTATAGCCTTTCGACACATCCGTACGGCTGTCGTGTGATTCAGCGCATCTTGGAGCATTGCACGCCCGAACAGACTGCACCCATCCTCGCCGAATTGCACACTCACACGGATCAATTGATTCAGGATCAATTTGGCAACTATGTCATTCAGCATGTACTAGGTATGAATAATTCCATCTTATGTCTACTTTCACTCCTGATGGTGTCTCATAATTTTGTCATTTATTTCAACAGAGCATGGTAAACCAGAGGATAAGTCACAGCTAATTACCACAGTGCGCGGTAAAGTATTGGTGCTGAGCCAGCATAAATTCGCCAGCAACGTGGTGGAGAAATGCGTTACGCACGCAACACGCAACGAGCGAGCGCTATTAATCGACGAGGTTTGCGGCTTCAATGATAGGTAAGCCTATTTTGTCCTGGTTTTCCTCGTAAATGCGCACCATCAGTCATTGAATAAACCAGAATCAGCGGTGGCCGACGCAGTAGAAAAATGTTCGATAGCAAATTCCCCGGCATCGAAAATGAAAGTATACATATAGGCCGAATGTTTCGTTCGGTTGCGTATGACAAGACTTTTTTTGAAGGTTTGAAAAGGAAATTCGTAATTTCATTTTCAAGCGGTTGATAAAAGTTTCAACTCATATAGTCACTTGAATTCATTTAATATTAATTGTGCAAAAAACTTTAGGTGTAAACATTTCTTACAGTATTTCGAAGCAAAATATTGTTAGATAATATCATTTTAAATTTATGACTGTCAACTGTCAAAAATTTCAACTTCTTTCGGGGAGTTTGCTAACGACCTTCATTCATATAACTTGGTCACTCCTGACCACAATCAGCGGTGACCGACATAATAGAAAACTTTCCGCGAGCATATTTTTTCGTACCGGAAGTGAAAAAACGTAAACATATGGGCCCGCATGTAATGGAATGTTTCCGAAAGGGACGTACGGCGAGTATCGTTCGGTTTTGTGTAACGCGACTTCTTTTAAAGGTTTTAAAACGAAATTCTTAATTTGATTTTCAATCGATTGACAGAAGTTACAGCTCTTGCAGTCATTTTAACAAGCTTATTTCAGATTAATTCTTCAAAAATCTCGACTTGTAAACATTTTTCACTATTTCGAAACATACTGTTGTATAATAACATTTTAACTTCTTTATTCCGAGAATTTTTCTTAAGATTCATTCATATGTCGGTCACCCTTGGCCACAATCGTGTGTGCGAAAATTTTGCCGACTGGCCGCCGTTTTGACGAAAAAGAAGTGACCGTTTTATAAATCCGCATGTTTCCCTTATGGCTTTTGCAGCGCCCTGCACGTGATGATGAAGGATCAGTACGCCAACTACGTCGTGCAGAAGATGATCGACGTGAGCGAGCCGACGCAGCGCAAGGTGCTGATGCACAAGATCCGCCCGCACCTCAACTCGTTGCGCAAGTACACGTACGGCAAGCACATCATCGCCAAGCTGGAAAAGTTCTTCATGAAGGCGCCAACGCTGGGCACTATCGGAGGTGAGCTCGGGCCCATCGGCCCGCCGACCAACGGCGTCATGTAAGCAGCAACCATCTGCAGCGACCACAGCGCCACCACATACAACAGGAAGTAACAAAAAAGCAAAAGGTCGTTGACCTCTCCCGATCTCCCGATTCGTTTGTACGACTAAAACGGGGTGGGAAAAGAAACACATACACAAATCGTAATTTTAAGTTTGTTCTCTTTAATTTTTTTTCGTTTCGACCATACGCAGTAAATTGAAAGCATACGCAAACACGTCAGAAACACGCAGGCAACATGGATGCGAGACTTTACTGCATGGTACCAGTATTTCATTTATTTTTTATCATTTATCGTCTTTTAGCGTGGTTTTATTATCCATTTAGTAACATTTAGAGTGCTAGGTTAAGTTTAGGATTTTCCATGTATTCGTAGAGTTTATGTTCGTTCATCCCGAGCTGCATTCGGCAAGATAACAACCACACAGATATAACAAACATTATTCTTCAATACTGCATTGAGAAAGAAAAAGAACGCGATGGCGTTTCTTAAACACATTCACACATCTTTGAAGCGTTCCTATTGCAATTACTAGACCAAAACTTGCAAAACGATGAAAACTGAGCACACAACGCAATTGCAGCGCTATGTTGGATATGATAAATTAATTTTGATTCGCATGGATTTCTATCTTTCCTAGGAAGAGCGGAACCACAGGCAAAAGCAGTATATTTTAACAGTTTTCCTTCTCAGTTTACGACTGCGTGATCATAAGTAAACGTGTACATATTATTTTTTAAATTATTTATTGTGCAGGATCATTTTGAATCTCCCTAGTTTTTCTCCGAAACACATTTTCATCAAATGGCACCGCGCGCGAAACTATTTACCAAACAACATACACCCTTTTCACCACTATAACAAAGTTGAAAACACAAGACTAGACACATAAATATAGTGGGCAATTCAAAAAAAAATCGCATGTAAATATTAGGATAAAATCATTGGTTTTTTTTTTCACACCACCACTCCGCACTTTAAGCAGGGTGACAAAACATTTTTACGGCGCGTTTACAGGTCATTGACACTGCAAACACCACCACACCACGCTGATCATCCTGACATTAATAATTGTGATATCGAATCCTCAGGAATAGTTCCGACAACAAACAAAAACTGAAACAAAACAAAAAAAGAATGATAACAAACACACAAAATGCGTACATGTTCGAGGCGATTGTATACACACAAGTATGATAAAAGAAATGACACAAAAATGCTTGCGTTATCTTCAGTTGCAATTTTAATCTGAAATTGATTGCTAATCATTCATCGATTGTTTTTTTTTGTGGTTTATTTATGATTGGGTTGTCTTGAAATGGGAGGCGATTTTCTATTTTCTATATAACCAAACGAAATTGAATCAAATTAAGATCATAATCAAAGTAGACGAGCCTACTGATAATGCGATTGCGACACACAAATTTCTTCATGTTCCCGATTCGTAGATTAGTTTGATTTGCATGGATGTTAATTAGGAGGTCCATCAAGAACTTACTCTATATACTCGACTATTAATCTAAACTCTACTAACTTGAACACTTACTATTTGCGGCAAAGATGAGATACACATAAAATCAAGTACACCGTTTTTCTAGTGACTCCAAAACCGCAATTTACGAATAACCGTAGCGCGATTTACACAATTTCGATATTTGAGACTATTACTACACCACCTAGCTGGCGAAATAATAGCGAGTAGACGTTTGGAACTCTTTTTTTATTAGTTTTGCAGTCTCTTTACATTAGCGAATAATTAACAAGTAAATTTAAACGTAAATTCAATCTTTCTCAAAACAAAAATAAACACACTTAATCATAGTAGGATTGCGCATCATATAAACTTAATCATGTGTAAAACAACTTAAATTTTGCAAGTTTACATACTAACTACTAAGCGACAACAAATCTGGATGGAATGCAATGTCTGGTCGCATTTTTGGCGGGATTTTGTTGATGATGATGGGTGGCCAAGATGGCGGCATTGAATTTCATGCTAAGATTTGCCCAAACGGTTTTTGATTGGAACTATAATGGAAATAGAGGATTTGCAAATCAATCTTCAATCAATCGCCGACTTTTCAAATTCACACAAATTGCATTTATATATAACAAAATGAAAATAAAACAAAGTGTTTGTAAGCGAGAGACACAACATGGTGTGTGTATAGATATAAATGGTCTACATGTATATTCTATTGTATACTTGTCTTAGAAAAATGAGGATTGTGTATAGACGTTGCCGATTTTCGAGCATATTCACTCTCTCAACAAGTTGCGTTGTCACCGTTTTTCATCCGTACCAGAAAAAAAACAACCTGCATATTCAAAGTTCTAGCGAATTTTGCGTTCGTTGTCCGCAAGTCTAAACAGCGCGCCCATCATCGTGATATGTATATATGTTATAACCGATATTAAATTAAATTGTATTTATATAAAGAAAGAAAAAATGTTTCATAGTTGTATAATCATGTAAAATATAACCATTTTGTACTTAGACGAAGGTAAAACAAATGAAAAAGAAACTAACGCAAGCTGAGGAAAATTGTTTATATAATATTAAATGAAAAGATGAAGAAATCATTCGCTTGGTGCCCGAGCGGAGCAAACGATTGCGCCTGGCGGTCGCCAAATTCGCCATTTTTTGCTTTATATGGGGGTGACGCTTTGAAAACACTTATATAGTTTGAATCAAACCCACTTGTATATTATGTATTAAAGACACTCGTAAAAAGACATTCACACACACCTGATTCACACACAAACACGGTACCACACGAAATATAAACGCGAAAATCACAGGGTTGTAATTAAATTCATCTAATTGTACATAACTTTGTTCGCCTGCCGGAGGGGTTTGTCTGATTGGACCCCCGTTTTGGGTGGATTGTATTTATTAGAGACATATTTTTTAGATTTTACAAATTTAAAAGGTGATTCCAATATAGTACACACTCCCAACCACCCAACCACACTGTATATTGATTGATTGTAAAGAGATCGAGAAAATTTATATTAATGTTTCTATATTGTAAAGTATATATTTTAAATAATTTACCCAACGCTGACGCCGGATAATGATGATGATGAAGCTGCCGATAGATGATGATGAGGAGCAAAATATGAAATTCTATTGTCGATATACCTTGTACATTTTGTAATTTTTGTGAATATTTGATTGTTGCTAAGTTTGACTGAGCGCACGTTGTTGGGAGGGCGGGAAAACTTGGTGGCGGTTAATTTTTGTTAGTGGCGGGAAACTGAGGAAGATGGCGACCGTTTTGTATCTTTTTGCTTTTTGCGCGGGCACACAATTTTCGGGCGTACGCGCCGATGACTTGCGGACTTTTAATATGAAACTGAAAATACAGAAAAACGAACGCGCATATATAGAGAAATGAAGATGATGTAAAACTGACATTGTGGACACGTAAACGAATTGTATTAATTGTAATTGATTATTACTTGATACTGGCTAGTGTAAGTAAGCAAGGAAGGTTTAGGAATGGCATGTGCGAGCTTGCAGGAGATTTTCTCGGAAAATTCGTGGCTTGAGACTGATGTAAAGTTAACTAAAAAAATAACACATGAAGCTGTAAAGTGTAAATTCTTCATTTATTCCGTTTTAACGATTGACGCGTGAAACTTTGCGCCACAGGCAGAAACACACAAACATCTTCTGTTTGTGGACACAACATGGCAAACATGGAAAAAAAAACAGATGCGAAAAAAAAAAACTAAAACACAACCAAAACAATATATTGTATAATTGTGTAAAATATCCTTGTAAAATTTTAATAAGCCGTTTGGAAATACTACTATTGTAAACTAATATGTAATTTATATCTAATTAATTTAGAGAAAAAGCGATAAAAAAGAAAATGCAAAACATAATTGTAGATTAATGGATAATATTAAATATTGTATGTATTTTGAGCGATCTGGCTGTAACAATTCATAAACAATAGCACGAGATAAAGAACACGAGATAAACTAAACGATTCTAGTGTGATAGACTTACGAATTACAAACAAAGAAGCTAACAAATGAAAAAAGCTGAAACAAGTTGCAATACTGTAACACGCAAATAAACATGGATTGCCGTTTGTTTGGTAGCAGCTGAACACGTTGATCGAGCACACGCGCAATTTGTTTGCGCTTACTTTATTGCATTAGATGTAGCTGGACGGGGATCACACAAAAAAGCAAAACCTTACTCTAAAGGGAATTATTGCAAGCAAATTTTGCCTACACAAAAACAGCTCTCTTGTCCACTCGTAAGAAACGCCAAGCTGAAAATAAACTAGGATTTGATTTCGTTGTTTAGCAAAGCAGAAACAACAAATTAGGTGGCTTTCATGAAGATGACTCGATTGATTTCATTTTTTACGAGTATTTGGTATTTCTAGAATTACAATCTAATTACGTTATAATCTATATTGTATATGTATAATATATAAAATTAGTTGCGACCAGGAAGGCTGGGCTATGAGCGAGCTATTTGTGCGTTTTGCCGGATAGTCTTTTGCGCTAGAGATAGAGTAATGGCCGACTTCTCGTTGTATAAATTCGTTTTAATCGATGTATATCTAAATAATTGTGATTATTTTTTCTTGCGATGAGTACACACACATCCAGCTCTATATTTTATAATATTATTTTTTTCGTTTAGTTCTTTTGTGTCGCGTATTTGCGTGCGTTTTCTGCACATATTAATTATTTTACACGATATTGTATTTTGTACATTGTTCCCACACGAAGCAAACACGGATAGTAAACGAAGAGCGCAACAAAAATGCGCGCGAAAACGCTGGAAGCTTGATGATGACGACAGACACGATTTACTCTTTAGTTGTATTGTAATATTTTTGTTCTCTTTTTAATTTTTACGCCGTTTCTCGTGTATGCGCGCGAAACGTTTTGCTAATTTTTTGAATGAATTAAATAAAAGCTGTACTCGTACATGATACAAAATACGTTTTGTTTCTTTTCTCTCACTCGATACGAGCTAATCGCCATCTTGTTCACTGTTTTCTTGATTTTTATAAACAGCCCATAGAAAAACTTCAACATTAAGATTGTACATTAATAATCGAATTATATATATAAATACTTTGCATATAAAATGTATTATTTCTGTATAATGGATATAATGGTAATAATGCGCATTGGTCAAGCGCGGTTTCAATGTAAAACTTCTGTAAGAATATGTAAACGTTTTTTCTGTAATATTTCAAAGTCTGGAGATGCATGTTAGGTTTACAATATAAACAAATTATAAAATAAACGTTGGGACATATTGTAACTGATATTTGTAACAAGCATGCACACCTTCTCATAGAAAAACATACATAATTGCAAGCTGATTTTTGGGGTCCCTGAGGCTCGACTTTTGTCGCGCCTGGGGCTTCGCCACGGGGCGCCCGCCATCTTCTATTCACACGACACTATTGAAGTATTATATAAATATACATATTATATACCTAGTGCGTAATTATCCAAACATCCCGATGATTGTATGATAATGTAATTCTCGACTTTTATTATTTTTTACCACCAAGTAGAAAGATGTGAAAATAAAATTGAGGGAATACCTAAGAGAAGTTTTTTCTAAGTCTATTCCGTTTGTGGTAACAGATCAAAAAGTAAGTATATTATTATTTATAAATTGATAGTTTTACCAATTATTACAAATTACTGGAAAAGTTGGATAAACGCGGTCAATGTTTTCACATTGCCTGAACTAGATGCAGAAGATAATGATAAGACTATGCACGAAACAAACTTTTAAATTATCAAAAATTCATAAGGATAATACCCGTTATAAAGTAAATGAATAGAAATAAATAAATAATGGGCCTCAGTACCCTTCTTTTTTTATAAGCCCTATAGGTAGAGAATTAAAAAATAATTTGGCCGTATTATTTCTTTTTTGATTTAGTTGTTTATTTAGGCCATAATTTTAAAAATAAAAACTGATGGCAGTATATAGATTCGTTTTTATTGCATATATCGTCGTTTCTAGGTCAAAGTAAACAAAATAATTTACCCCCCAACCATTGTAGGTGAAAGTCAAATGGAAGTCAAACGCTCGGCTGGTTACGCGCGCCCTCCGCTAATTGGTACCTTTTAACTACGTCATCAGTTTTTATTTTTTAAATTATGGCCTAAATAAGTAACTAAATCAAAAAAGAAAAAATACGGCCAAATTAACTTTTAATTCTCTATCGATAGGGCTTATAAAAAAAGGTACTGAGGCCCATTTTGGATAGTTTTTATTTGCGCTAAACTACTCTAAGTGCAGTCCAACGTTGAAACTATCCACATAACACACAATACACCACGTATTTGAAATCAACATCCAACAATGCCGGCATTTTCGACTTAACTTATCTACATTTCTTGTTGTATAGACCAGTGGCATAGATTGTCTATGTTTAAGGTTAACTTATAGAATAAATTATTCTAATTTAATTTAGATTAACAATATACCTAATCTTAATTCCATGTTCGTTAAATCCGAGATGTAATACTCTATTCAACAACATTACGCTCTATTTTAATCGAACACGAAATCAAAATCGTAAAGATTGTGTCGATACAAAATATAACTCATGTAAACACAGAATTTAGCAGAGCTTACTAAATTTTAACACACGTGGCGCCATCTATCGCCCAATGATAAAACTATACAATTTTATATTTCAGGTCTCTGCAATTTACGTAAACTATGCAGGATTCTTTCTCATTCTAAAACCATTTTTATTTCTCCAAAAAATATCCAAAAAACCAAAACAAGTAAAATTTAGATACCAGATATATTAAAAGTTAACGCTAATCTTTTAAAATTTTATAAATAATATTATAATAATATCACTTATTGTAAATTTTCATAGTTTAAATTTTGAAAAATCCAAAAATATCACATAAAATAAAAAATACACAATACTAAATGAACTCACCTGTAAAATAGCATCCTCTGGTCCACCATGTTCTAAAGCAGCCTTCAAAGTAGCCTCAGGATGACTAGAACCTAGAGGATTATGCACGAAACGTTTCCTTCGACGCGCATCATCCTCCCACGCATCCAATTTCCAAAACTCTGTCAGTCTAATAGCAAAAAACAATAAAAATTACTTCAAAAATGCAATCATAGATTAAACTTAAACATACTTTGCTCCTTGTGGATCCATATAACCCCAAGCACCATGTTTATTAGACATGATATTCCTAACTTTCTCTAAAAGTCGACTCGCAATCACGTTATCGCGACGTCGTGCTGCCGTTATCAAATGATCACACATCCGTTCCTCTTCCTTGCGGTCCAACAAGGTTTGCGCACACTGCGACTCAAAGTCGGCGTGCTTGAGCACATCATCAGCGCGCATGCGATTCAGGATAAACTCTGCCTCGTTAGCCACACGAACAATATGATCCTTCATCGCGTGCGATAGAAGACGACCCTCGTTGATCAACTCAATAAACGCCAAACCTGCATGCTTCTGCAGGGAGTTCTGCCACTCTTGCGAGCAGAGTAACATTACCAACTCCACAACAGAGTTGCTATTCTTGAACGTCGTCAAGCCTTTGCCTTCCATCAGTAGCTCCTGACCATGCGATCCGACGAGAGTTTTTGATAAGAACGGTGCGAAATCAACCATGATTTCACGAAGTAACGGGCACACTGAACCCAGAGCCATTTCCAGTTTTTGCGTTAGAGACGCCTCCCGTGAGGGTGTCGGAATCGGAATGTGCTCGACGAGATTACTCACGGGAAGGTCATCCGGTCGAACTTGCGTCGTATTCTGGATGATATTCTCCGGCACACGCACAACGGATATCTCCGAGTGCTGTTTCTCGCCGCGTTCGTTCTGAATATTACCTTCGATGTCCATATGTCCGCCATGGGACAAATTCTGCATGTTGCGCGTGTCTTCCTTGTGATGGACCTCACCGTCCTCGTTCAGATTGATGTCGGTCCAATTCTCATCGTTGGTGATTTTATTGTCCTCGATGGTTTCGTTGCCCTCCAGGTTGCTACGCGTTTCGGCTGAATTCACCGAAGTGATTTCCTCGATAGAATCAATACTCTGTAATAGTTGTATTTTTAGTAAACACATTATTTATGCAAATATCCATAAAAGAAGCAGTTAGTAAATTTAGTAGACATTAGTAACGTGCAACAAAAATAGACCTAAAACAATAAAACATGCCAATCAACATCACATTGGTTCTTTTGCGTTGCGGCACACTTTTTTGGGTCACCGCAATGTGAATATCCAATTACCTTATTACGAGTAGTAAGATCAGTACGATTACGACTGTTACGAGCATGCCGCATCCCATCCATAGAGTAATCTACTGAGAATCCGTGCCCAATAGTCGGACGCTGTCTTGCGCTAACCTGTCAGAGGCGCACAATCAGCCGAGAAAAAGTAAAGCAATACAATGTTAGAAAGAAATTAATTGAGAGTTAGATTTTTCGGGTGGTTAGTCCAGGCAAGGAAAGGTATTGACCCTCCACAAACTAATAGTAGACTGAAATTTTGATATTAGATGCAGAGAACCATGCTGAACATAAAAATCGAAAGTTACAATTTCAATCAACCTGGCGTCTATATTAAAACAGTTAATTAACATTTTATTTAGTTGTATACTATATCGTCGTTTAAGATGCAACATGTATTCTCATCTTTTACCCGAAAAAATCTGCCGTGCCGTTCGGCTTTCCTCGGCTTGGCTGATAGATTTGAACATACACGGTGTTCACACCTGCTTAAAATCAGCATAGATATTAATTCATTCTTCGGGATATTTGCTTGTTGTGTGTGACATATGAATTCAAAAGTATGTTCCTAATATTTATAATTCGCTTCTCGCACAGCTTTAGATACAAAATAATACTCGAGGAACGAATAAATAACTCTGTTGATTTTACGCCAGCGTGAACACCGTGTATGTCCAAATCTATCAGCCAAACCGAGGAAAGCCGAATGGCATGGCAGATTTTTTCGACTAAAAGACGAGAGTACTGCATGAGATATGTCATGTTGCATCTTAAACGACGATATGTTATATCTAAGAATGTTGTATCGACGAATTAATTCTTACAATTTTCTAACAAAATCATCTTCGTTTGGACAGAAATTGATAAAATTGTAACTTTGGATTTTTAAGTTCAACATAATTCTTGGTACCTAATATCCAAATTTCAACCTACTAAATTGTAAATTGTTCTTCATTGCCTGGACTAGGTGATTACGTGACGCCCGAAAGCATTCA
>JAODGA020056363.1:0-17610 GCA_027574885.2 Drusilla canaliculata
TGCTCTTCTGCTCTTCTGCTCTTCTGCTCTTCTGCTCTTCTGCTCTTCTGCTCTTCTGCTCTTCTGCTCTTCTGCTCTTCTGCTCTTTTGCTCTTCTGCTCTTCTTCTTTTCTCTTCTTCTGCTCTTCTGCTCTTCTGCTCTTCTGCTCTTCTGCTCTTCTGCTCTTCTGCTTTTCTGCTCTTCTGCTCTTCTGCTCTTCTGCTCTTTTGCTCTTCTACTCTTCTTCTTTTCTCTTCTTCTGCTCTTCTGCGTTTCTGCTTTTCTGCTCTTCTGCTCTTCTGCTCTTCTGCTTTCCTGCTCTTCTGCTCTTCTGCTCTTCTGCTCTTCTGTTTTTCTGCTCTTCTGCTCTTCTGCTTTTCTGCTCTTCTGCTGTTCTTCTCTTCTGCTCTGTTAAATATGACTGTTAAATATTCCACAAACCTTGTTGTTCTTCTAATTTTCTTTTATAAACTAAATTTAGTAACAGCTACAGTTGTAAAAGTCTCTATCAACGCATGTACAATACTGATTCGGGCCACCTACCACTGTCTCCAAACTTATTTGATCCTCACATTACTTACATATTTGTCTTAGAAGCGCGGTATAGCCATCCTTATTATCCGGGCTCTGCGTACGTCGTCGGCGAATATTTATTACAAAACAGGGGGGAAGGAGCTGGGCAAATCTGTCTAGCCGTAGCGCCAGCCACCGTCTGCCACCGCCCAATGTTCTTGCTTCACAGCGGGCAAGAAAGCGAGAAAGAAGCGTGTTGCGTCCCAAATTAGTCGTTTGTATTCATTATTTGCGGCATTATTTATTTATGTAACGATAATGTATGGCATAGGTGGCACTCATATTTATGTACTAGTACTGACATGTTTTTGCTTTTGCGCGTTTTTTCATCTTGCGTGTTCGCCACCGTCGGCGGCGTGCACAGTGGTAGTTGGTTGCGTCTTTTTTATGCGCGGAGGGGTGTGCCTTCGCAAGGGTAGCCGGCTTGTGAGTGTATCGATACAATCGTGACATCGTTTGGCGTTTTCCGGCTTGAATTGATCTGCGTTCATCCTGCTGCACCGTCTTGCATTATTCATTGGCTACTGTTACATTGGTTGGGTTGGGTGTTTCTTTTGTTTCACTTTGTTAATTGTGGTTATTTATATGAAACATGAAAATAGCGAATCACTTTATTTGGTAGTTTTGAAAAGAAGCCTAATCAAAATGTGTTAATTTTTAAATGTAAAAATAGTTTTGGTACATTTTGATAAAAATAGAGTAACATAAACAAGAGTATAATTAGGAAATAGAGGTTCGTAACGAATCGTAGAAATTCGTAAAGAATCGTGAATATTCGACCAATGACAATGCTGCTTTGTTTATTCTCACTAGTGAAGATAATTGCTTTATTTTGCCTAGTTTTTAATGTTTACCGTCACTAGTCAAACTAAGTAGACGTTATTTCAAGATACAACTTCTTTCTCCTTTTCTACCACCCCTCCCTTGTATACAACTGTCCTTACATCTTCTATCCAAGATCGCTTTAGTAGTGCGTACAGCGGTTGGAAGAAAGTTGGAACCAGCCAGAAGATAGCCCTTTTTGAATATCTTCTTTATTCATAGAACTCCAATTCTAGTATCTTTTATCAGCAATCTCCCCCTACTAGTAGGTGCCACTTTTAGTAAATGGTATCCCTGGTACGCATATTCAAGAGGTCTTCTTGTATTGTCTTCTCTTAATTACTTACTTAAATTTTCTATAGTTTCCTCTTTTATTTATTTTTTTCTATATACGAATATATTAGTATGAAGATACATCACCATCTGCTTCTTTTCTTCTCTTTTTTCCTTTTTTCCATTTTCTCTTTTTCTCTTTTTCTTTTTTTCTCTTCTTCTCTTCTTCTCCTTTGTTCTTCTGTTTTTCTGCATTTTTGCTCTTCTTCTGTTCCGCTCTTTGGATCTTCTGCTCTTCTGCTCTTCTAAACTAAGTAGACGTTATTGTGCTATATATTGATTAAATATATGCAAAAAATATGTTGTCAGATCAGTTGATTGAGTTCTCTCTAAAAATTTGCTAAAATTTTCAATTTGCTTGATTTTCAGGTCGATCCTAATTCAAGAAAACGTCTTTCTGTGGAACTTCTGAAGGCACGGCTAAAAAATTGTAAGTAAAAGTTTTTGCACCAAAAATATCTCATCGCATACTGGTTTATTTCTTAATGAACACACTCATCGACAGCTAGATCGTTTTAGATAATTTCGTCTTCATGAAGAGGTTCATTTCGAAGTGCGCTCATCATATGTTATTAACTTTCGAGCCTACGCGCGTGGCGTAATAGTTTAGTTTTTTTGCGCCAAAGTCGAGGCAGTTTCTTATTAGTTCTTTTTCGTTTCCAAGCCGCAACTCTAAGGTTTTTTCTTTCTGTCGGGCATCACAGTCGCCCCGTGCTAAGCCGGCGGCATCAGCAAATTGCCAATCGACAATCAATCATTCGTCCTCAGCGGCGGCGTGCGGAATTTTGAGCGCTTTTTGTGTGTGACGCAAGCAGGCAGTATTCGAATCAGCCGCCCCCATCTCCCCGCCTGCAAATTCCTAGCTCTTCGCAGTTTCACGAGTGGCGCCCGGCTTCATCGCGGCAAACAATAGTAATTAACTGCGCGACCACCGAAACACGTGCCCGAACACGGTGCGCGCTTTGACACCGCCGCGCACCGCCGCCGCCACCGCGATTCATTTGTTTAATGCTCTTGAAGCGCACGACTGCCGCACCTCGCTGATTAGCTCGCGCAGAAGCACAAAGGATTAACGCGATTATTATAAATTACGAGGAAGCGGGCGTAATTCCGCCGCCGCCGGCCGCTGATGTGCTGAAGTGTGGCGGCGGCGGCAGCGGCGGCGCGCAATGCTTGCGCAATGCCGATGCGAGCAGTTGCATCTCGCCGCGCGCACGAATAAACACCACTAACAAGTGTAACTCGACCGCGCGGCGGCAAGTTGTGTGCCGTCCGCTGCCGCCGCCGCCGCCGCTGCCGCCGTCACCGCTGCGCATCGGCGATGTGGCGATGCTGTTCCGAACTAATTCAACTTTGCGCGCCGCAACACAACTCGCACGACGCCGCCGCCACGGTGCCGCGGGACTTTTTTGAATCATCATTACAACTTTTTAAGTGATCCTTTCGCGCATCGGCCGAAATGTTTATCAATGTAGAAGTTTGCGCGTTGGCCTAATTTAAATTAACAGTATTTAAAACTCGGATAAAACAATATGCGACCTGGATTACAAAGTTGCCGTCAAACTTGTTTTTGTATGGATATCAGAATTTGTGTAATTTTCGGCTAATTTTTGCGCAATTAATTACCACAGTTAATATACAACTACATACTTAGTTTCATTTGTGGCGGTATACATTTAAAACGAGACAAAATAAAATAATTATCTTCACTAATAAGAATAAACAAAACAGCGTTGGGATTGGTCAAATATCCACGATTCTTTGCGAATTACTACGATTCTTTACGAGTTTCTATCTGTATTGATGTTTTCTAAGCAACATGCAGTAGAAACTTATGGAAACAATACAGAAACAACAACTTCTTGAAGTACTAATCTTTCTTATATCAAACTCATAAATAACTTAACCTTTTCAGAGTCTCTAATTGCTTATAATCTTAAGAAAAACAATTTGTTTACCTAAGTAATTAAAATTTCAGTTAAACGAGACATAATATTTCTGTTCTTATTGCCATAATATAATTCGTATTTGCGCGTAATTTGCATTACGAATATGGCCAACTGGTTAGCGATAAATTGTAATACAAACTCCAAATACAACAAAATAAGTACACGTATTGCGCGGCGCAGCTTTGCACAATACAGTAATTTGCAATGAAATTAGAATTTAATGTTATTCTTTGCGGAGGCTTTAATATTAATATATGCGCATCTTTGAATGGGAGCCAAGCGTTGGCTTGGTTGTTCATGGTTACGTTCGGGGACTAGATTTGAGTAGATTACATACGTAAAATGCTGCGCGCTTTGTTGCTGTTCTTTTTTTTTCTTTTTCTGTGATGTGCGCGTTGTTGTGGTACATGTGGGATGGATTTTATGCCAAAACAATACACCTTGCGGTGCGGATTGCGCATCATGGAGGCACAAAAAAATAATTGAAAACTTCGCTGTACGTGCGACACAGATGGCGCCGCTAATCCAGCCGAGAGGGCGCTGGCTGGCATCCGCCCGCGTTTGGAGGGGGCGGGGGGGGTTGGCTGACGACAAAAACACCGAGGTTTCCGTTTCGCCAGCGCGACAGAGGGCTCGAGCACGCAGTTGCCATCGCCGCCTCCGCCGCCACCGCCGCCGCCGCCGAATCCAGCGCACGCCGCATTCGAAACGGGAGGACGAAATGAAGCTCTAAAGCTCTCTCGGTTCACCGAGCCGGGCCCATGGCGGAGGCGCCGCCGTCGACCGCCGCGATTGTGCGGCTGAAGCGGCGGGCGACGCCAAAAGGCTGCCTTCTCCTCGTCCTCAACACACACACACATACACATACACAGGAACGCATATATACATATACAGACACACACACAAGTGTAAGCCTACACCCATCGTGCAGTGTAACCTGCCGAGTGTAGGCTCGCTGCAGCTTTGGCTAAACGCGCACCCGGAAACACTGCGCATAGGTGTAATCCGGATAATCCGCGTATTCCGTCCTGTTCTTTCCCGCCGCTTCTCGGCGTTGCGCGCCGATCTTCGTATGGACCTGCCGGCAGCACGGTTGCACACGGGACGCTGGTACATGCATATAAATACCGTTTGGTAGCATTGAGCGCATGCATGCAAGCGCGTATTGATGATAAATACGGATGAATACACAATGTGTGTGTGTGTGCTTGTGAATGGTTTCGGACGGCTTTAAATACCGGGCGTATTTGTCAATGTAAATTGGGGTTTTCATACCCAAGATGCTTCCAATATATGACCATTTTTGAAATATTTAAGCCTACAACATATAATATGTACATCACTTGTAATAGATGAATTTTGAAACCTAGGAAATCAAAGAATTTTGATCAAATTTTAAAATTATAAATTGGAGTACAATCAAACAACAGAGCAGAACACCAAAATAGTTCAAATAAGGATGCCCTTTCTTTTAGAGTTTCTCGGAGTTGATTCATAGTTCTCTATATCCCTAACAATACTAACCTGCAATATAGAAGGATCAAAGCATACTGATCAAATTTAAAACAAATAGAAAGAAGAATTAAATTTTGGAGACCAAAAAGAAGCAAGTGGGGAATTCTCTAGACTACTGTAGTTAGGGACCTGTTCTTTTCGAGTTTCTTAGAGTTGATCCATAGTAGTCTATAATTTTGGAAAGGTGTAACAGCATTAGAGGTGAAGACTCCACTTAGAATTAGACGACTCTAAATATTCTTCAATTGAAATTTGAAATCTAAGTTTGTTCAAAACTTTTAAAAACAAGATGCAGTGTCGATGAAAATAAACTGAACGTAATTTTGTAGACAATGGTAAGACCTGCAGAGAATAATTTGGCGGGAATTATGTAAGTCAGATAACCAGCCTAAGAAAAAACAGGAAAATAGTTTCTTATTAAGTTGAGTTCAAGTGGAATGAGCAGTTAAAACAATAAAAAAGAAAAAGAAGACTTGGTAGTCTACTCAAATCTATTAAACCATGCTTTTATAAGGGACAGACTAGTCTAATACGTATAAAGAAAGTAAAACCTAAAAATAGATTGTACAACACCTATTTCATTCAACATTTTCACTATTTTCAGCAGCAAATAAACTCGAAATTGCAAAAGTTCTAGTTACATCAAGTATACATGCACTCTAGTTACATCCACTTTAAGCGTTCTGATGGCCGTCGGCTGGGCCGCACCTACCTGGCGGCCGCCTCCAGCAGGAATTTTACACTGCGGATTTGGCAATAAGAGAAACTCGCGACGACGAAAAAGCCGTCTGCGCGGTGTTTGCTCGTTGGCGGACGGGCGTGCGGGCGCGGTAACATCGGTATTTACTACTCGATGAACATTATTATGGAAAGCACGTATCCACGAAGATGATAATATTTCAAGGGTGGGTGTAACCGTAGTAACCTTCCATCAGCGTCGCCCCGATATATACTCGCGCGTTTCTAACGAGCGCGATAGCGGCGGCTAAGAGTTTTTAATATCGCGGCGTGTGAGACGAGCGCGCTGCGATGGAAGAGGCGGCGGTTGGTGGCGGTTGGCGCACTTACAAAACTTAATACACCGCCTAAATGCATATGAGTCTCTGCCTTCGCACACCCCGCGCTGCTTATTTGGCTGCCGCGCTATACAATCCGGGACACCCCCCACTAGCTTGTTGGCTTCAACCTACCTGCCATCTTCAGGCCCACATCTACGCTTTCTTCGCAGTGCACGTTTATGCGTATTTGTGTTTACATTCGACCCGCTGCTGAACGTGTGAGGAGTTTTTCAGCCCCCTCTGGAGAAAAGCGATGCTCAGTTCTTGAGGGGTGCGGGGGGTGCGCCCAGATGACGGAATCCCGCCCGCCCACACTTTGCAGCTGTATGAAAAGTGCAAAAGTGAGGGAATGAGGGCATAATAACGCAAATACGAGGTCGAGGGGCAAAACAGGAAGGGCGCGAAAAATTGCCGCCGCAGAGATACACTGCAGGCGCTGGTGACGGTGGCGGTAGCGGTGGCTAAACCATGGGGGCGAAATCTTAATAACATCCCTTGCGCCTTGCGTGCGGTGCTTCACGTGTGCGCTGACGGCGGCGGCGGCCGCCGTTTGCGAGATGAGCGCTGGATGACGTCCGCTTTGTTAAGCCACCCCTCGCTGCAACACGCTGGAACACGTGTTAGTTTTTCGTGCGCTTAGCCTCGTATTTTACGCCCCAGCGTTGATATTAGATTTTTTCTGTTGGATTTTTGCCTCAGTTTTCAACACTCTAGCGGAAGCATCAAGTATCCGCGTGTATTTGCGCCGGAAATTGTTTAGCTTAGCCACGAACTAACAGCTTACAAGGGAGGAGGGCCTTTACAAAAACCGAAATGCGTTAGTAAATATTCGCTGCATTAAGAGCTCCCTTTGCCTAGAGTTTCTTTCTATTAAGCTATGTCATGGTAAATATGGCGGGAGACCGGAAAGTTATCATTAGAGGGATGCAAACAGATCTTCAATCTTAAGAGGGAGGGTAGTAAGTACCACTTTGATGTACAGTTTAAAGTACTAGGGCCCCCTACAAATAATTTTGCTAATTGATATTTGAGCATGTTTGCATGGAAGAGAGGCTAGGTCATAAACCGCAGATTGCTTCTATAGTGGCATCAATTAGCTTAGAGAATCAGAATCATTTAAACAGCGTTAGTAATTTACCAGAAAGATTTGTGGTTTGTGGATTTCTGTAAGGGCACACTGAGAAGGAACTACCGGAAAGGGATACAACTTTGTTGATGGGGAAATCGATGCTTTATTCTATACTTTTATGTATGACCAGTTATGTGCTAAGTTGAATAAAAAATAAGAAAGTTTATAGTCAGTTCAGCGAATCAAGGATGCGTTTGGAAGAAGAGGTAGGTCATTCACTCCATATAGGAAAACTTAATATAGGAATATTCTGAGAATTTGTTGAAATATTTTAATTTACAAATACCAAAATCTATGTATGTCTTTGATCTTTCTCCAACTTCTTTCTTTAGTAGAATTAATCAGTTTAGAGAATCAAAATCAACCAAATAGCATAAGTAATGTACAAGAAGAATTTGAGGATTGGTGTTTTCTAGAGTATCATATTTTGGAATTCCAACTGTAGCAAGGACTTTACCCCCACCTCTTCTAAAAATATTTGCACTTTATAGAAATTGGGTGGTGCAAATAGTTTCTAATCTAAGGTTCCCTCGTACTTAATTCTACATGCTGGTAGTTGGAGCTACCTCGCTATGTGCGATCAATTAAAGCGTTAAAATATTCAAGTGATGCTAGAGCAAAAGTGGATGAATTATGAATGGCAGGCCTCATTTGGCTAAATATTTAATAGCTTGTTATCGATACGGCAGCTGAATTTGCACAAGGAGGAGAAAATCGGCTTTTGATGTGCGTCGCCAATGCGCAGCGGCGCTGCCATCGCACAACAATGAATAATCGTTTGTGAAATCCTAATAATAATCGTAGATTTCGGGTGAGGTGAGTTAGCAAAAGGGGAAAGGGGGACACTTGCACAATGAGTGAATGCGAACGGAATGAAAGGTAGCGCCGCGCGGCCTCCCCCGAGACATTGTGTAACAAAACGAATGAGCAATGAGGGAAATAGATAAACTACTCCCAGCCAGGGATAAGATATTAGGGCAGGATGCAAGATACCGCGCAGATAATAGTAATAGTAATGCAAATAGGTGTAAGCATAAAGATAGGTGGAACGATGAAAGGAGTTAGCATACATCGCAGATGCGCGCATGGCGCGGCAGGGTGGTATAAGGGGCGGCAGGCGTGAGAATAGATGCTAGATGATGTTGGCGGTTTTCGGGGATAGATGTATGCGTTGGCATGGTAGGCGGCGTGTGGATATACTGCGCATTCGAGGCGCGAGTGCACAATTCATCCGCAATCAGCGTCGAGGGATCTCGGCGTGGGGCCACCGCGAAGAAGAGCACACGGCGGCAAGTGGACGGATTCACAAGTGGTACAAGTACGTGGGGGTGGGTGCCGGTGGTAGTGGTGGAATGCTGCTAGATCGCATTGTCGACGCGCACAATGCGTCAGCGCGCGTCGCTTGATGCTCCGCAACGAATGAATTAGTAGACAAATTTGTAGTTCAACATAACAAGAACGAGTGCGAAATGAATGCATGAATGAGCGAATGAGTTTCGAAATTAGAAATTAGACATCATTGTCGTGCGGTGGCACATTCCGCAAGAATCCTAACATCTAGCGTCGTCGGCGTCGCGCGGAAATAGTTTTGCATTTTATGCGGTGCGTGGCGTTGGATGGGAAAATTGAGTATGATAAACGCACTTTACACGCACGAACGCATAAATTCATGCGGCGGGAACAAGTGAAAACATTCGCATAACCGCGCCTGCGAATGAGCATACGACGCGCGGATCAACGCAAAACTTTTCTGCGACGCCTCACTGAGAAGGAACTACCAAAAGGGGAAACAACTTCGTTGATAGAGAAAACGATGCTTTGTTCCATATTTTTATGTGTGGCAACTTAGGTGTCATGTTGAATAAAAAATAAGAAAGTTTACATTCAGTTCAGTTAATCAAGGTTGCGCTTGAAGAAAGTAGTAAGTCATTCACTTCGGGAAAGTTGATATAGGAATTGTCTGAGAATTTGATAAAATGTTCCAATTACCAAATTTGAAGGAACATATTTGCCTTAGTAACTCTGAATATTTGCCTAAAATGTTCCAATTAACTGATTTGTTCTCGAAACTGTCTATGATATAAGTAAAATGTTCCAATATAAAAACTTACCGGAGCAGATGTGTCCTAGGTACGGTTTAAATCAATATAGTTCTAATTGAGAATTGTACCAGAGCAGATTTGATTTAGAAGCTGTATAAGTATGTGCTAAAATGAAAAAGGTTACTAAAGTATTTGCTAAAACGTTCCAATTAACAAACCTACAAGAGCAGATTTGGCCTAGTAACTGTTCGAGTATTTTCTGAATTACTCCTTCTTGCTTGAACATAGAATCTGAAGAAATTAAAATGTATACGATGTTGCTTATGTTTTAAACTAACCAATTAAGAAATCTAACACTGTATGTGAATTTGGTGGGTTTCCCCTTCTACTGGCATACAGCGCCATCACTAGGGCTTACTTGGAAAGAAGACCCGTAACATGTATTCCAATACTCTTATGAAGCAACCTGAATAAAATAAGGCATAACCAAATGAAATATTTCATAATGAAATATATCAAAAAATGTTCATGTCTCGTCGGAGTGAAGGCTGATTTAACATGTCGTAAATTAAACGAGATAGTGACATCTGACAAAGTTAACATTCAGTTCAGATAATCAAGGTTGCATTAGAAAGACGAGGTAGGTCATTCGCCTTGGGAAAGTGTATGTAGAAACTGTATGAGAATTTGATGAAATGTTCCATTTGTCAAATATGAAGGAACAAATGTGTCCTAGAAATTGTCTATATAATAGGTAAAATATTCCAATATAGAAACTTACCGGAGATTTGTTCTAGAAGCTGTCTGAGTGTGTGCTAAAATGATCATGTTACCAAACCTACCAAAACATATGTTTTTTTAGGAACTGTCTGGGTATTTGCTAAAACGTTCCAATTAACAAAGCTTCAGGACCAGATTTGACCTAGTAACTCCCCAAGTATTTTCTGAATTACTCCTTGCTTGAATATGAAATCCAGTAAAATTGGATAACACTGTATGCGAATTTGGCGGGTTTTTCCTTCTACTATAATACAGTGCCATCCTTATGGCTTACTTGGAAAGAAGACCCGTAACTTGTATCTCAATTCTCTGATGAATAAAATGAGGCATAACCAAATGAAATAATTCATAATGAAATATGTCGAAAAATGTACATGTCTCGTCGGAGTGATGGCTGACTTAACATGTCGTAAATTAAGCGAGATAGTGACATCCGAGCATGCTCAAATCAAATCCAACAAAGGCGCGGCGCGCAGACGCTGCCAATGTGGCTATTTTTTAATTTGTGCACGGGTGCGTCGTGCCAAAATGGAATTTCCAGCGGAATAATCTGTACGTATTATAATATCAGATGACGCTGGCGCGGCGTGCATGCACGTCGTTCGATGATATATGGAAAATGACGACACAATAAGGGATGAAAACGTTCTCCAGTATTATCTATTTTCCTCCGCGCGCCGTTCGCGCCGTACACACGCAGTCACTACACGGGTCTTCAACTTCGCCGCCACCACGATGGCACGTGTGTGTGTGTGTGTGTGTTAGTTTCCCATCCGCGCCCACACACCGCCCAATCTATCCCTGCACCCTTTCCCTCCCTCTCTTCTACCCCACTCGTCCTTCCCACAACCGCCTAAAATCTACAGTCTGTTCGGTAAGCAGCCTGCAGTTTATGGTGGCATCAAGCAGGGTGGACCGTATTCACCGCCGGAGATTAACAGCGACAAAACCGGGCGCTGCAGTTTTGGAACACCCCTCCCCTTCTGATGACCTCGCTGCTATTGCGGCGGTGCGGTCGTGTATTGCGGACAAACTGTAGTGTATGCGGTGGCGGCGGAGGCGGCCGTGAGAGCTAAGAGTTGTCGGTCTTAACATATACAGCGCATTGAGCGCGACGCGAGCTTTAAAACAAACTTCCGGTTTTCCCATAAAGCATGCACGCGTTGAATCTCCTCTCCCCCTCTCCTCCTCTTCTTACTCCTCCTCCATCAACTCATTCTCCCAAAAGCACGACGGTCTACTACCCCCAACGCACTGTACCACCAGGAGGACGAACGCCGCCGCCGCGGTATTCCCAGAAGTCGGACGATTGCGGGTTGCCTACTTGACTCCAACTCGCCGCTGCCGTCGCCACGGTCACGTGGTGTCGAGTGTCATCGCATGAAAACGTATTCGAATAACCAAAAATTGTGAAAAGCCGTGCATAAACGGTCGTTTTGGAAAATTGCGGAAAATGACTTTTGGGGGCGGCGGGCACACGTACGGGCCATATACACACTATCACCGCCCGCCGCCGCCGCCGCAGGCGCACATCCAACGGATAGGCACGTACCACCTATCCGTATAGATCAACTGCGAAAACGCTCCACGCATTAATATAAAATATTGATAATGAATTATTAGCTTCCGGCCACGCCCGGCTCATTTTTATGCGGTAGGCGAGCGGCGGCGGCGGTGGCGGCGGTTCGTGCCATTGTCGGTGCGTCTCCGCGGCCAAAGTTGTTGGTGTCGGCATGCGGCGTATGAATACGAGGGGGGTGCGGCTTGCGCGCCACCCGCGTTTTGGCCGATGTTTTCGCTGTTTTCCCTATTGCCACCCCTCCCGCGCCGCCGCGCTGTGTGTCTATTATATTGCCAGCCAGGCCTTTTCCGCATCTAATTGAGATTTATTAACTGCACAGTCACCAGCATTGCGCGCCAGCACCAGCCAGCCAGCCAACACTACGCGCACAAAAATTACCATAAGTTTTTCGTATTGTTCGCCCACAGAGGGCGCCACTAGCGGCACGACGTGCAACTACCGACACCAACTTAAAGAACGTACGAAGGTGTGCTATCGGTTCAGATCTAACGCTCGGAAATCCTGCTCCATCCACCCCTGACTGCGCCGCCAACGAAAACGACACCATTACAGCCGGATTCTGTCGGCTTACCGAAAATGAACTAACTTTACGTCGCCCTACTGCGAAGGCGGGTTACACAAAAAAAAACCTGCATGCACGCTGGCAAATTTACTTCTGATTTATGCAAAACGACGCCAGTTCGTAAATACGTTGGCCGGATGTGTACGACGCACGCTGGTTGCTTCGGGGACGGTCGAGGGTTTTAAACAAACGGCTTTTACCCCGCGTACGAGCATGCACCCCCTGCAACGCAACAAAACGCAAACTAATATTATTATTTATTTATCGTAATGGCTCCCCACATTTACATCGGCACGCCATCCAGGCCTGCAAATGTGCGGTTGGTTTCATTGCGCGCGCGCGCTTTTTTGGCGATGTTTTATTTTCATTTTTTTTTCTGACCGTTTGCTGACGTAGATTTTTGCATGCTTTTATTGCTGTTATTTACTATGTCAATGCGCGATTTGTATTAATTGTTGATATGATTTTTTTTTGTGTGCTGCCTGCCTTTTGCGTTTGCGTAGGTTTCAATTTTCAGTGGATGTGTGTGGCGTCATTGATGCGCACAAAAGCTCTAGGCTTTTTTTTTGCACCACGAGCAAACATTTTGTACGCGCGCCGCCGCCGATCGGGTGCGAATGTTGCGCATGATAAATCCCTCTTTTTGCGCCGTGCGCGCGCCAAGGTCTCCTCTTTTTTGTGTTTGCGGCGAATTGAGTAAAATAAAGTAAGAACTCTATCTTTATTATGGAGTTAGTTGGAACGCGTGTATGAATTATTGCGCTGCCACCAGCACACCGCCGCGCTCGCGCAACTTTTGCGGACGTCTTCGGCGTGGAATTTTTGGCCGCCCCCGCCACACACGCGCGCGAGCGCATTCCGCCATTGGTTTTTCGGCGTCGGCACACACACAAAAAAAACGACGAGCAATAACGCGCTGTCCGTCGAAGCTGAAACCGAAGATGGGAAAACAAGCGGCGCGCACAAATATATAAGTAAAGCAAGCGGCGCGCCAAGGACAAGGGTTAATCTTTCCACTCATCTAGAAACGTCCGACCATTCGGGTAGTTTTTTTTTATCCCTTCCACGCTTACCTCTTTCGGCACTACCACTCTGCGGATTGCTTGCGCTCGCATTCGTCTACGCTCTCGTTCGTTTTTCGCGATTTTTTTGTACTTTTCTGCTGTCGTTTTTCTCATTGCACCCCCTTGCTACCTCATCACCCTCGCGTCTTTTTCCCTTGTCTACTCATCTATTGCGCCGCTCTCGAGACGGTTATGAGGTTGTTGATGCTCTTAGCAGCACGTATTACATCAACATCATCCTCTTGTGCGATTTTCCAACGTCTAACGTTTCTAACACGTCGAGCTAGTGTAGTCTTTCTGCGAATTGCGCGGATTTTCAGCAGTTTGCCAACTTGCAACCATCCGACTTTTCTTTACAACAGTCTTTAATATACCAAGGCTTGCAGCAGCGCCGTGGTTTGGCGGAATGACGAAACTGAGACTAGTGGGGAGGAGGTACGGTGCTCCAGTGGCCGGAACAGAGAGTTATTATTCGGGCGGAAAAATTACTTTCGACGCGTAGTGCTTTCTTTCTGCACACGCTGGCTCGGCCTTGATGTACGCTGGTGGCACATCAACGACGGCGCGAGAGGTAGATCTCAGTCATTTCAGTCTGCTTAGCTGGAGTCTTAGCTCAGGCATCGTCTTTGTAGTCGACGCGCACGGACTGCAGGCAGGCTGCTGCCGCCGCCAACCTGCCGCAGTCACCCAGCAGCGTGTGGCAGTTTAGTTAGAGCAGATAGGTTTTTGTATTCCGCACGCGACGTCTACCACATTTATCCTTGAGGCTTTTTCGCTTATTTTCCACATTTTCCACGTCTCGCGCCACGTTCTTCCGGTTTTGAGTGCGAGTACGGGAATGTGAATGAGACATCGCTGGATTTCATCCTGCACTATCATAGCCCCATACCCCTCCCTCCTCTATACCACCTCCACCTCTCACTCCCCTCAACTCGCCCGATTCCAATCCCCATTCGTACTCACTTAACACACTGATACTCCTTAAAAACTTCTTGTTGCACTGTAGTTTACCGAAGGCAGATCACACACCCGTTCCGGCCAGTGTTATCGACGTTCTTTTGTTTGTGGTCTCGGCTTCGGTTTCGAGAACAAGATTTCCGCAAATTGTTGTACACCGCTGCTCACGGCTGAGAGGCTCCGGCTGTTTTTGATTGGATTTTGACTTGGTATTCGTTGTGCCAAGCGTTGCGTTGTTTTTTGTGCGCTTGCTGCACGCCCGATTATGCCGCCCCCGTGCTTATTTCCTTTGATGCGCTCACGCTCATAACGTGCGATTATTTCGAGTGCGGCAAGAGAGCACGGGGGTGGGAGGAGGAGGAGTACGACGCATACACACAACCCCGGTGGGCCCCCATCATCCTCCTTGCAACTCCCCTCATGATGGGGACAACACACCGCCTCTGCCTACCGCTCGCACAACGCGCGTTTTCCACTTCCGGTTTTTATTCCGCCACCGTTTCCAAGTTATTTTCGCTTATTTCCCAGGGAGATAATTTAAGATATTACTCGCGCCACTCAACGCGCACGCCGGTGTCCTCTCGTTGCGCTTCGCTCGTAATCCTCATTGTCGAGTCGTCGCAACACTGTTGCCAGATCCAAAAACATATCTGGTACAATTATAAATAGTATAAAACAATTTACGTTATAAACAACCTTGCGCTGAGCATATTGCAGTTGACACCCAACTGTCAGGTCAATGACCTACATGTAAAGTCAATGACCTACGTGTAAGGTCAATGATCTTTATTTAAGGTCAATGACTTCTTGCCTAAAAGAACGCAAACTACTTGAATCAGATTTCTGTATGTTTAAGGCATTTTATATTGCCTACAAATATTGTCATGTTCTAATTGTAAGCTAATTCTTACCAAACGTTACGTCATGTTCAACGTCACAAAATTTTCAAGGGGATGTTTTGCGCCGTTTATTTCTCTAAATATCCTTCATTAGACTTGTTTAAATAAGAACGGTTTTTGAGTAATTGCAATTAAAATTATGATAATTTGTCATGATATCGTCGGAGGTATTTCGGATTCCTCATCGCCGACTTCATCTGCGTACCGCTTACATTTTTGCCTCATTTCACTTCACAGGAAGGGAGCGCGCGATGCTCATTCCAGTATTAAACGCATTCGCCCGCATTGCTTATGAGAAATACGCATTTGTATGTATAAAACGTCGCCCGGTGGCGTGGTGTGCGCGCTCCGTACTCCGAAAACGCGAAATAAATTGGCCGCATAAATTTTAAGGTTTTATCAATACGAAACCCCCGCGACTAATTGGTCTTAATTAATCATTCTTAAAATTAAGAAGTTTATTTGCCATTCCAAAATCGTACGGAAATTAATTTTATTAATGGTGAGCGTGTCTAATACACGTAATGCCGCATTCGAATGCAAATTCAAAACATCGCTCACGTCACCTCGCATTTTGCAAATCGTACAAACGAGCATATTTATTTTCCGCCAGCCGGTGGCTGGATGGAGGAAAAATCTGCGTTCATATTTCACTTCGACGGCGGCGGCGGCGGCAGCGGTGTGCTCGCGCGCGCGCGCTACCCACCGGGCGCAAAAGTTTGTTGCATGAAGTTTTCGGCTGCCTGCCGGAAAATATAATTTATATTTTCTTCATTCACCAGCAACAGTTTGACACTAGTTTGATTGTGTTTAGATTGTTTACGTCAGAGTTTCTTTTTGTTGCGGCCTGTCCGCTCCTCGCTAACATGACGTTGATTGGACAACACGAAGCATAGTTCAGCGTTTAAGGTAGCATGTACATTTAAGTTTTATATTCGTATGCCTAAGTTTCGGAAAGCGATAACAACTCATAGGCAACTGTTACGTAGTTGTAAGCCTCGCTCACCAATCTTAACCAGAACTTAACTCGACTACGAAAAATTATACCGTGCTGTTGTCTTAAGTCTAAACATAGGCAAACTTACATGCTTATACTACTTGACTTGTGCTTTATATCTGCGAACACACATAAACATGTAAGTTTTGCTATGTTCACATTTAAAAAGGAGAATAATTGGGAATTAAAAATATAAAAACTTTTTGCCCAAAAAATGTCTTTAGTTAACTTTGAGTGTGAATATCGTTGACACTATTTCTATCTCTAAGCTAAAAAAAATTAGGAGATATGTATTAACTATCTAAGGATAAATTCTAAATGTTTCAAACAAAATTAGAAATTAGTTTTCGAGATATCTGGAAAAGTTGAAATTCTCACAGATTTTTGAAGTTTGTATGTGTGAGCAAAATTTCAATTGCTTATACCTCAGAAACGAATTGAGATATTTTAAGTCTGATTTGATTATGCACTCCAAATTAGATTTCTTTACCTTATGCACATTATTTCGGAAAAATCTGATAACACAAACACTTGCTATAACGAGATTTCTCCATAAAACACGTATCTTTGAGTATCGTATTTTTTCGATTTTCTAAATCAACACAAAAGATCCATTATTTGAAAAAAGCAAAAATAATGTTGCCTAATGTAGTCAATGAAAGTTAATGTCACATGACTGTAAGCTGCGCTTACTTAAATAAATTTATCTCTAGATGCAACCTAGTATATTTCACATTAATTCAGTGTATTCAGTGTATTTTTAACGCCGTTTTTATTATAATAAGCGAGTCAAGCTCAAATTTCCAAGTTTTAATTTTAGTACGCATCACCACGCAAAGTTTTATTAAGCGCGGGAAAGTTGGCACAACAAAAAAGTATACGCACTTAACATGATGACCGAGAGATCACCTCAAAAATGAATAATTCTCATTTGCGAAATTAATTGGTTAATTAAAATACGGGAGGGCGGCGTGTGGTACATGCGGCGCTTGGAAAATTGCAACTTTTACTTTAAAGTACATCATTTGTTAGATAAACTCGAGCGCGCGCGCGAGCAATAAAGGTCGAAGCTGGGGGCGGCGCGCGCTCGTATGTGCGTTTATGTATAATAAACATTTTGCATAAATTTTTGATACGCCGCGCCGCCGCCGTGGCTGAAAGCGGCGGCTACGCGATGAGCAAAAATCGAGTGCTGGCGAGCGCGCCCAGGGAGCGCACAAGACACACACACACACACACACACATATACACGCGTGTTATACGCAGTAGTGTCACCAAGGTGACTTTGAACTCTAGGAACGTTTTAATTACATTTTACATCAATTAATGCACGCGCCGTACCGACCGGATGCGCTCAAGGCTATGGAA
>JAODGA020056570.1:0-12210 GCA_027574885.2 Drusilla canaliculata
CAAATATACTGCACGTCCTCATTGTGAGTAAACAAATACTTGTAGTGTGTTGCACGCATTAGGCAATCGATATCATATCGCAACAAGTAGTGATATGAACTCATATCGTAATTGTTTAAGTTCATAGTCAGATTTCAGTGCATTCAGTGCTTTGGCATGTAGTCGTCTGTAATTAGTCGTGAGACAAATAAATAAGCATTCAAGATTTTCCCGTTGATTCATGTTTAAATTTAGAATTTCATAAATATAGTTATTTTCAGCAAAATAGTTATACTCCATGTTAATGTTACAATTTAATTGCATTTACGATTATCCACAACTTCAAAACTATTTGAAAACAAATTATGAGTATTTCCAATAAATATTAATAGTTTCGTCTCTTTTAGTAGTAATTCTTGACACCCTCTCGTACCCGGTAGTAAACACACCAAGAAAAACGCAAAATATACCAAATAAGTGAAAACACGCACACGTGCAGTGTCAGAAGGGAAAACCGTAAACAGCGCCACGTCGTCGTCATCGTCATTTGCATGCGATTTGAATAACACGCAAGTCGTCCTCTCCCTGCACAGACCCGCAATTGTTTCCACCGCTTTGCAGCCACGCGTGTGTTGCAAGTTGCCAACAATACACAGATAGAATCTACACAGGTGGCGCCCGCATACATTAAGTTATATGCTTGACGTGACTCCGCCAGCCGTCATGAGAGAGTCGGAGGGGGTTGTATATAAAAATGGATATTCATGTCGCCGTACGCAAAATACGGGAAATTCGAAACGCCAGCGGAACGTCAATGCTGGCAAAGCTATTCCCCAGATTGATCAAAAACGCGAAAACCTCGCCAAAGAGTGCGCTCCCGCAACATCAATTCGAATGTTTGGAATAAACAAACGAATGACGTGCAATTACGAGGCGGGATTTTCGGGATTTTATCTTCATTGTTTTGAAAAATCACAATTGTAGAATGTATCAGTGTCACTGGGATCAATTTATGTGCTTATTTATTTCGTTGTGTATGTTACGGTTAACCTGTAATGTTTTGTTGAGGTTGTTAAGTACGTCGGCTAGAAAGGTGTAAATTTCGAGAAGGTAGGTAGTTAATTATGGACGTTATTCGAAAACGTCCTGGAAACGCATAAACACCCGGAAAAGACTCGTTAATATTTCATGGCATACGTAACCTAATTCGGGGTCGTGGTTAACTCTCAGTTTACAAATGTTTTTGAAAGAAAAAGCATATATTTTTTTCATGTATATATCCAATTATTTATTATTGTCAAAGAATAGGCATGTAAAGAAGTATAAATTTGTTTGTGGACAAATGCCAATGAATGTCTATACATAAGTATATTCTTCTTTGTTTACTATTATTTATATGTAACTTTTTTGTGAGTAATTAAATATTATGTTAAGAGAGAACTAAATCAGCTGATCATGAATTGTACTTTACACAGCAAGCCAGGTAAAAGTTTATGCCAGCAACGTGTGTTTGAAGTTACGAGTGAAGCAAATACTACTAAACATGAAGTGAAACATGGTTACCTGGCAGAGATATATACAACATTGTTTCGCTTAACTCGCCTAAAAGATTACTTCTCACAGGGCACATTGGTAAGCAGGAGAGGTCATTTTTCTGTATTGTTTATGTTCAATGAAGAAAACGCATACTCCTTCATTTCCTCATACGTACTCTCTGTCCTACACGTACTGAGCATCGCAAAACAAATAGAGATTCGTAGGAAATTGTAGAAAACCGTGAAGAATCGGGAACATCCGACTTACCACAACGCTACTATTTTTATCCTCATTAGTTATGATAATTACTTTCTTCCCCGACCACATGCAAAAGTCGTCATAACGGCAACTTTACATGAACGGAAACCTGACAATACCGTTCAACAGTTACGCTTTGAGCTTCATATAAACACTTGTTACGATATGGTATATCGATCGCCTCCTCCGTGCAAAGCTTGCTATACGCTGCAAGTGTTTGTTTGTCGCACGCGCCGTTCGACGCTCGCTCGGTGCATGCGTGCATCGAAGTGCGCGGATAACGCACAATCAGCTGTTTCTTATTCTAATAAAAAATATCATACGTAAACTCGTTGATAAGTTTTCTTACAGTCGGAAGACACATACAACGGCCTCGTGCGTATACTTCTTCTTTATGTAATAAACATCACTTATCAAGCTCGTTAGATAATATACTAAATTTTGCTTCGCTTTGGATGTTTATCGTCACTCGTTAACATAAATAAGTATCATTACATTATTTATTAATTAGTTATACTTTACTTTCGAGCGAGGTAATAAAAAAATAATTTTAACCGACTGATTTGTTTGTATTACATCTACGTCCATTTCACACTATTTTAAAGTGAATATGTCAAAAAATGTCAAAATAATTAATTATATAATTAATTGCATTTTTTTAACCCGACTTACAAATAAAACATCGCCTTATTAGAATTTACTTTTCAAAGTCGTAAAGTTATTTGATATAATTATCTTTAAAATTTCGTAGCAAATTGTATTTAAATGTATTTTAGACGTTGAGTAGTAGCATAGTTAAAAACAAACTAAGAAAATTTAAGTTTGAAATGTTTCAAATTAATTGATTTTGAAAACTTTATAAATTAATTAGTAATTAGTAAATGTATTAAACAAGTGAAATTAACAAGGCAAATAAAACATTGTGCAATAAATTTACTGTAATTGTTTGATTCATTTACGATAATTCAATACAAAAATAACACAAACCAAAATTTCTTATTCGTCGTTACATTACAATAAATCATTATTCTTTTAACTACTGCATTTTTTCCACCTATAACAAATATTAATTCTGGTAGACTAGAAAGCTTTGGGTTTGACCTTAAACAAATTTTGAGTAAATAAAAAATAATTCCTAAACTAATAATTTGTTCAGACTGAAAATTGCAGTTTTTACATAAAACATTTTTTCATTGCTTTAAATAAACAAAACATAAAACTGTAGCAATAATTTGAAACTTCCAACTCGAATGAATTTCAAACAATGTGGAATATTTGCATTGCACATGATTCAATAGAACGTTATCTCAACTGCAGCAGGTTTTGCGCGGATGTGCAAAAAATTTATCAAGGTGCGAATGTTGCCGAACGCGCATCAATTTTCGGCAGGTCATGGGTCAGCTCACCGGACGAAAGCCACGATTATATCACCCCCGGAAGGAGCGCGCGTACCCAAAGGGGTCAGGTGCCTCGCACGAGCAATAAAAACGTTTATTGCCACTCATCTCAGGCAGCCAACCCTCTCCCAGTCGGTTGCAATTTCATCTCCTGCAACCAACACCACCCACCCGTCGTCCCACCCTCTTGCGCATACATCTACCCCGTCTGCGCGCAATATTACTTACTGAATTTTTATTCCCAGGGCGCTCTCGCCGGCAAAACCCAACCCGCCGGTAAATTGGTATTATAACAAGATTCGAAGTCCCTCTTTTCAGAGCTGCCGGCGAAGGCGTAACACAATTTAATTCCAGGCGCTAGATATTAACCCCTACGCGCTGATATAATTTTGATATAATTTGCGCGCTAGGCTCGCGTGTGTTTAGCATTAGTTTCGCATGCCGTTCAGCGTGTGATGCGATATTGTGCGGTTGATGCGCCGGCGGTGGGCGTAATTAATGTTAAGGTGCGATTAACGGTGTCCCGTCGTTATTAATTTGCGCGTACGTCACGGACTACGACATTACACCTTATCGTTATTAACAACACGTGTGCGTGCATGTACATGCATGTACGTATATGAACGGCGGCATACACAAAGTGCAAATTAATTGTCAATTCGTTGAGACTTATCCGGATCAAGCATCAAACTCGGAACAACGAAGGGTAGACGAGTCTATCATTAGAGAGTGTAGTTCAATTCACATGCAAACCACATATTTACCTCACCTCAACCATAATACCATGTAAACTATCATAACTTAATAAAACTTGCGGATAAGAATTTCAACTTTATTTAAACTAATCTAGAATAAACACAACCTAACATTAAACTAAACCAACCTATGTCTAATATAAACTGTCTTCATTTAGAGAAGAATATTTGAAGTTGAACCGTTGCCTCGATTGGACCACAATCATAATTTAAAAACTGCAAAGTAATGTATTCTTGATATAAACAAACTATGCTGCATAGTCCCTGAAAAACATGATATTGTAAATTCAGATATCTTCTGATCGGAACCAATCGGGGACAAAGTGACAATTTTGTGATTACAAACAAGTAGTTATATAAATTTACATGTTTTGTGTTGAGAAAGTAAAAAGTAAGTAATCGATTTAATTATCATATATTAACATGTAAGCAATACTTATACTTTTATGCCTTATTATTGTTTCCACCATATTCGCATATCTGCATATTCGAATATAATTTAAAAAAACTCAAAACGGTGCATCCTAGGCAACTATCCCCTATCATGAATTAGGTTAGTATTTTCATCACATTCATAACCTAGGCATCATCAACTATGAAGTAACTTATTCAAAAATAACTTAAACTGATCTTGGTTAAACATAATAGGCATAAACATAATTTGGGGTAAACCCGGTGTAGTCCAATTTAATCTTAGACCTAAAAAGACCTCGGAGAAAACTAAGTCTAGCGTAAGCTTTCCTTATAATGACATGATTAGGCATAATCCAAGTTAGACAAAACTTAACAGAAAGTTGTTATAATATCATATAACCTAACTTTGAACGGTAAAGTACAACGCAATCTAATTGAACTCTTTTACTAAGTTAGTCTCAACTGACGTAAGTTAACCCCAATCGATATATAGCCTTGTATCAAAATCCTGGAAGTTAACACATTATTGGGCTCCCAGTAAACTTTCCTTAGGTATTTGGTAGACATCCAAAAAGAATTTATGACAATGTTAATACTCGATTGACTCCACACCGCCGGCATGCTACCGATAACCACCAATCGCATCAAGGTGACACCCCTCTTCAATACCATATAACCCTAAATAACCCCAAATAACCCCAAAATTGCTACATATTTAGCATCACATCAAGCGCATAACTTGTGTGCTGAACAACACGCTCTCAACTATTTGCTCTCGCTCGCTCGGGTTCACGAGAAAGAGGCGCCGGACGATTATAGCGATGCCAGAAAGTGGTCGGTGGGAGTTGGCAGGCGGCGGTGGTAAAAACATGGCGGTCGGGCTGCAGCGAAGTCGCGCGACGTACATAAATTCCACGACCCAGTTTTCCGCTTTGATGAACAGGCGCGCTCGAGTGGACAGAGACGCTGCGTTTAAGCCTGTCCAGCGAAGCAAATGGGCGCGCATAGAGGGTGCCGCCTGCGCCACCGCCAACGCCGCCGCCGACGAGGCGCTGCATTTTGCTGATAGACAGTAAACATACGCCGACGCTGTCGCCGGCACCGCGGGTTGTCGTCGAAAATACCATCGCATCATCGTTTAGCTGGATGAGTATGTGTGGGTGTACGTGTTTACGTCGATGTGAGTATATCGGGGTTATTATATTACGAAAATGCGATTTATGCTCGGTGGAAAATCGCAATCGCCTGCAAGAGATGCGATAAAATTGTCACCAGCTGGTGGCAAGCGCTGCCAATTTCTATTGCAATTTATCAAATCATTCTTCTTCACATACTCATATCATAAACATTATTAGAATAAAAAAAATTGCACACTCATTGCACACTCAAATTTGTCAAAAAATAATATAGCTACAAAAATTAAGAAATTGATATAGTAATATAAATTAAGCGTTTTTGATCCAAAAAAGCAACCAGTCTCCCTGGTTAGACCACTTTTATACAATTACAATTTCCAATATTTGGGCCCACTTCAACACATTTTGTGTGCACCCAAATGTAATTCATTATTGGAGGTGCTGACAGTTCATAGTGAACGTTTTTAACAATTTCTATTGTTCTAGTTTAAAAGACAGCAGAAGCCAGCTGAATTCATAATATCATGTTCTTCAAGGCAACGGTCCAACTTCGAATTCTCACTCCTATATCCTTCTCTAAGTGAATATAGGCAACTAATATGACATATTTCATATAAATCTGTCCTAACTTAAAATAATAAGATTTGAATCCAGAGCATAGCTCGAAATTGAAGAAAAAAATAAAAAAAATAACCCTATTCAAAGAACAATATAAATTATTTTTACCCCGCATTATACGTTTGTCTTCCGAATACGTCCTCAACTAGCAAGTTCATTATTGGAAGCGACAGGCAATCCTAATGGAAAATGCGAAATATTGCCGTTGGGCCCAAGTTATTTGAATGGAATGCGCAGAAGATGAGTCACGTCCTCGGCGGCGGCGTCGCCACCACTACCACCGCCTTCCTATATTCTATTACGACGCCGCCGCCACCACGCGTACACTCGAACGATCGCCCTCGAGTTGAAATCCGCACGCGTGTGTATATATATGAGTTGTGGGTGTTTCATTGGGGGGCCGTGTTTGTACCACTTCCAAGCAGCTAGCTGGAAGGATGCTCCTCGCAAACTCCTTGAGCGTGCCAAACAATCCAACTTCCTTTGTATGCCGGCTATTGCTTGGCGTTTACCGAAATGCCAGCGCCGCAGCCGCCACCGCCGCCACATTATGAATATATTTGCCGGCGCTTGCCTCCTTATGATCGCGCAGGCGGCTGCTAGCAATATGCAGGGCGCGCGCAGTGAAATATTTGCATTCAATTATTGAATCAGGCGTCAATAATGAAGCCAGAGGCCAACTGGACGAGTGCTGGAGTCAAGTGTCATCAGTTCTTGTCAAATTTTAAATTGAAATTCGGCATACGAACATGCTGAAGTGGGAGATGATAGTGGATAGAATGAATTAATTTATTTAATAAATAATTCAATTATATACAATAGGAAAGCTGATATTGCTTTTAGGATATTGCAGTTTTAACGAATTCATTATTTTTTGGCAAAATAATTTTGCACATAACAACTAAATATTATTAACATTAATTTATTCTTACTTTCATGTAAAACAAATTTTAAAGTAACATAGTTAACCAAACGTAATCAAACTTAGTTTGACAAAGTTGAACCGTTGCCTTGAATGGACCATCATTATAACTTGGAAATTGTAAAGTAATGTAATCTTTATATAAGTAACTTGTGTTGTGTAGTCCTTGAAGTACACGATATAGTGAATTCAGCTGACTTCTGAGCGGAACAAAGCGGGAAGTGGCAATTTTGTGTTTACAGGCAAGTCGTTTTAAAAACAAGACGTTCCATAGCGTGTTAAAAAAGAAAGTAATCAATTTTATTATTATATCATTGGACCAAGAATTTATTACTTTATAATAATAGGAGTAATCACTCTCCGTGCTATAGGTGTTATAGTCGCAAAATCGAAAAATAGTGACACTTCTCAGTGCAAAATAACACACAACTGTCACTTTGTTTCTCTCGATTTTGACCATATAACACCTTTAACACGGAGAGTAAATACTCCTTATGTAAAATAATATCATTGCTATTAGTGCTAAACAAACTAATATATAATATAAACAAAATTAGGTTAAAATTGCTTAGTTTAGACAACATAATGGTTGTTCAAATTGAACTGACTGATAGTGAAGACAATAACAATATTGTTAATGTATGTCAACCTAAAACAATTAAAAATGATGATCATTTCCTTCAAACATATCGGCATATTCACATAAAATTTAAAAACGTCCAAACGGTCAATTCTAGACTATTCTCCCCTTATTATTGTTAGATCCGTGCCCATTCTTAGTTAATTTAATACTAATATAGCTTAATCCTAGCATAACAAAAACCTTCCGGAAGCTACTCAATCTAGCCTTAACTAACTTACCTTAACTTAATTAAAATCTATGCAGGTCAAACCTACGCTACTCTTAACCTAACCTTAAGTCTGCACTAACGTAAAATATATTATGTGATTAATAACCTATACTCAATGTCATCAAGTCCTTTCCATAAAACAAGGAAATATAGAGTGAAAATCCATTATTTAAAGCAAGATAAGATGTGAGAGAAAATCTACGAGTCCATTTTCGAGTTGAGTTTCGATTCCCCTAATATCGCAGCAGTTTCCCCACTCGCAGCAATGAAGAGATGGTCGAGCGAGCTGCGCGCGGCAAGAAATATATCTATACATAAACATGAAAGCCCGAGGAAGATGCGCGCAGAAAGGAAATCGTTATCTGGGCCGCTTTCATTCCGCGCCGGCTCTCGCATGCACGCTCGCGAGACGTAGAAATTCCTGCTCGCATTTTTTCCCTTTAATTCACACGCCCGACAATGCAGACGACAGCACACGCGCTCAAAGCGAGACGTGGGCTTTGTACGCGGACGCGTTTCCGCCGCGCCGCCACTGCCGCCACCGCAGCATGGAATGTGCACCGCCCATTGCCATCGCTGCTGCTGCCACCGTCGCCGAGTCGTCGGGAGGCGAAGGCATGCGGTATGCGGACAATTGAATTCTGCATCGGGATTATTGCCGCCACGCGCTGCAAGCTGGAGAAGCGCTCATTTGGGAGACCCTTGCGTGCGGGCGTATTGGGCGGGATATTAGGGCAAGCACGCGTGGAAGACACGCTCCCGACTGGCGTCGTTATCATGCCAATGTGCGCCATCGCGGAAGCCCGCAATGGGCCATTTCAAGAGAGGGGAACGAGAGGTAGCTGAGCGTCACCAGCATGTGTGAGAAAATGTGCCAGACTCAACTATTTCCTAGTTTCTTACCTCCGAATACAAGACATGATAAGATCGTATGGCGGGTGAACCACAAAATTGTGAGGAATTCCTCATGTTATCGTACTTTCTCTATCGTCTGCCGGAATGCGCGATGAGAGAAACTTACCTGTAACAATAAAACAACAAATTAGCATTATTACATATAAGATATAATAATGCAAGATTTAACAGATAAGTTGTAATAAGAATATTATCACACATTTTTCTAAATCTTAATTAGTAAAATGGTAGTAACAAAATTGGCAGAGCCAAATTAAAAACGGCATATTAACGGATAAAGAACAAAAACATTCAATTTATGAGACACAAATATAATATCTACAATAATATATTTTTTCGCATACCTCGCCGCAAATGAGGTGTAACTAATCAATAAACGAGGCAGTAATGAGTACTTAATGTCACTAGTTAAGTTAAAAATGACACAACTTGTTCAATAAATCGTAACCTCAGACACATAAGCAACGGCTAACAAGTATAACAATATGCCTATACAATTGTAAATTTTCAATTAATGTGAGTAGTTCTTAATAGCATATTAGTAAATGGGGTCTATTTATCAACAAGTTTACGTACGCTTTTTTCCTAAAATCGTAAGCAAAAATGCATTTAATTTGCATAATTATAGAAATTTCCAGCATTAAAAAAAAACGTTGGGAGCACTAATTGGAACGCACCTCAACAAAAACATGTACTGCGTACATGTATGGTAGGTAAGTAAGCACTTGCAGTCTATAGCACGCAATGCACGGATATGGCCTTATATCATAACGTCATTTGTGATAATACCAAATCATAACGTAACTCTTGAATGTTATGATGAGGTTTCCGCAAATGTAAAGTGAAATGTTGTGACTACTTTCACATGTGGAGGAAACAAAATGTCTTAAGTGCCTCGCTAAGCCCAAGAATGTCAAAGAGTTATAGCTCGCACAAACGTACGCATGTAAGTACTATTATGTACCCACTATACTACAATTGTTCTTTCTTTCTACAAAACTGTAGGTTTAACCTATGTTTAGATAAAACTGCCTTAACCACATATAAGCTATTTGATGGCGAAAACAATTCATATAAACTGATTTAAAAGTAAATTATAAATTATTATATTCAATTATATTAATTAATGTATTAAATAATCCTCATTCTACAAAATAACACAATCTTAATCTAATAATATAATAACCTATACTATCTAAACCTATAATTACCTAAACGTGACCTATCCTAACCTAATATAACTTCAACCTAACTTAAAAAAATAGAACCCAAACAAAATTTTAGATATCCTTACCTAACCTAAAACAACATAACCAAGTTCTATTCTTAAATAAAATAAAGTTTATAAAACATAATTTGAGTTCATTAATTCCGCCATACTGGCAATCTTGTAAATTAATATAAAATGCAATGTTTGGATTAAATTTCAAAGTGACTATATTATGTTCCCATAATATTTATATTAATGCTCCTCCCAGGAGAAACAATTTAACTGCAAAACCATAATCCAAGTAACAATGCAATTCGCCCCATAAATAATGCATAACCACACAAAAGCGCCTCCTTGTGCGCATACTACATTATAACCACATTATAAGCTACCACGGATTTGTTGCCACTATTTATGATGCACCCGCATGCCGCGCAAGAAAATTCATCTCTAATCTACGCCGACACAAAAATCATAAATAACCCCATAAATAACAGCAAACATTCAGCATGAATAACGCCACCCATACGGATTTTAATGCATATAAAATATGTTTGCTATTAGTCGGGTTTCAAATTGATTTTCTTACAACACGCAGTAGATGGGAGGCCGGCTTGCAAGGAGAAGACGTTATTGCGAAGTTAATGCTTCCAAATGAATAACGAGCGTCCCGCAAATCGCGTTGCAATTCCACTCCGGCGCATCTTAATAATAATAATCGCATATAATGCCATTCTCTGTGGTGCTTTCAACATTCCATCTCTTACTCGGTGGAAAAGTGGGGAATTTCCTGAACTGGACGCTAAAAATCAATTCTGTAGAAAAGGAGCAAGAAATTTCCGAAGAAGTTGCAAGAATGTCCACCTGGATTTTGATTGGCACAATCGGCATATCGCGCGATCGCCGAGGGAAAATCATGCATACGCTCGTACTGCAAGCGCAGGAAACTCGAAAGTCATAATAATGATAATAATAAAAGTGCACGCTCGGCAAGATGGCGATGCTTCGCCGAAATGCTGAAACTCGAATTCTTGTAGTTTCGTGCTTTTTTTTTTCTATGTGCAAATTTGTTCACGTTGTGCATCGTTGAGGCAGCAAGCAAACTGTACGGGGAATAAAAATATAAAACTGTTAGTGTAAGCGAAACTACGAGTAGTAACGCGAGAGAAACGATTGTAAAGCAAGGAAAATTCTATGTCGTTATCTAAAGTATTTCCTATTTTACAGCAGAAATTTCTCTTGCAGAATATACAACCGCAAAGTAGCAAAAAATAAGCATAGACGCACAGAAAATGAATCACATTATAATAGTGGTATGCTCGTTAGTCGACGCGATATTACAAAGCAATTTTTCTGTTTGATTTTAAGATTTATATCTACTTAAAACCTTTGAAACCAAAAAAACATGTTTAGGATGTTATTTTAATATCCTGGAAAAGTTGCCTAATTTGGACCAATTTTGTATTATTTGTAGGTACTTCTATTTAGTACCTACGAAATAGAAAATATCGTTTAGACAAAGTAATGGCTTTCAGTCTTACGTCAAAATATGTTCTCTTCTTAGTGATAGAAATAATACTTTTCACAATGTGACTATATATTACATTCACCTCATCTACATCTACGTATCACAAGATGCCTATCAATCTTTAGATATCATAGTGGTCCAAATTTGGCAACACCCCAAATTACCCAGCATTCTTTCATATATAAATAAAAATTTAAATTTTTTTAAATCATTTTCAACACTTTGTAAATATAGTTTTAATTAAAAACTTAAAATTAAAAATATAATAATAATAATTTAATACAAAATAAACAAATAGTCTAGAATATTCATTGATTGCAGACTATTCATTTCAACGTGATTTTACTAAAACAATAACATATATTTTTATAAAATAATAACCAATTTTGGTAAATTTGACATCTGGAGCTCTCACTGCTCTCTATTAGCGACATTACAACATAAAGATCAGATTATTTCTTAATGTGATTAATTATTAAATATGATATTATAAATAACGCCCTATTTTTTTATAACATAATCAAAAATATATTAAAAAGCGTTAGGCAATAATACTAATCCCCATAATACTTCGTAAACTCGCTAAGCTCAAATGACAACGATTAAAATTAAGTGCATAACTTTTTGCGACCGTACTAAATTCTCCTGCAAATTAAGCGCAATTAATTTATATTTTACGGCCAGCTCTATA